>JAVTVY010000013.1:0-34905 GCA_036873755.1 Hanleya hanleyi
TCGATCGCTTCAGCGTGAGTATTGATAGCTGCTGTCACACTACGATCCCAGAAGGTAGGTTCTGCCTCACTTTCCTGGGATGTAGGCTAATTATCTGAGGTCAAGCTCTCCGTATCAGTGGATAGACTCTCATCAATCTCTGTATCGGCTTCTTGTGCCTCGGAGTCTTCAATCCCATGTATATTTTTCTCGTGTCGCATCATATCGTAACGTCTGGTGAACGTGCGTTGGCAAGTATAAGCCATATTGACGGTTGAACGTCCACTGTGCGTGTTTTGGCAATACACTTGTTTTTATAGACAGTAACGTCCGTCAACGCTTGGCTTAACGCTTCAACGCCCTGGTGAACTAGCTCAGAAGCCCTGATTTTCACCAATACATCGAAATGCAGTGACGCCCGTCAACGCCCGTCGCTACGCCTTAACGCCCGTCTCAACGCCCGTCAACACCCGTCGTTACGCCTTAACGCCCGTCACAATCACTTAACGCCCTATCTTTACGCCTCAACGCCCGTCCCAGCGCCTTAACGAGCGATAAAGGGGGTTTGGAAGACGATTAACCTTTGAACAGGTTCAAAGGTCACTTTCGGTCACGTGGTCAAACGTCACTTCCGGTCACGTGACCGAAAGTGCAGTCAGAGTTCAAAGGTTAATTGTCCTCCAAAACCCATTTATCGCTCGTTATGGCGCTGAGACGGGCGTTAAGGCGTAAAGATAGGGCGTGAAGTCGTAAAGATAGGGCGTTCAGGCATTGAGACGGGCGTTAAGGCGTAACGACGGGTGCTGACGGGCGTTGAGATGGGCGTTAAGGCGTAATGACGGGCGTTGACGGGCGTCACTGCATTTCGATGCATTGGTGGCAATTCCATGAAAATCAGGACTTCTGAGCTAGTTCACCAGGGCGTTGAAGCGTTAAGCTAAGCGTTGACGGGCGTTACCGTGTATAAAAGCAAGTGTATTGCCAAAACACGCACAGTGGACGTTCAACCGTCAATATGGCTTATACTTGATCTGGGTGCCAACGCACGTTCACCAGACGTTACGATATGGTGCGATACGAGAAAAATATACATGGGGTTGAAGACACCGAGGCACAAGAAGCCGATACAGAGAGTGATGAGAGTCTATCTACTGATACGGAGAGCCTGACCTCAGATAGTCAGCCTACATCCCAGGAAAGTGAGATTGCTGAGAGTCTATATACTGATACGGAGAGCTTGACCTCAGATAGTCAGATTACATATCAGGAAAGTGAGGCAGAACCTACCTTCTGGGATCGTATTGTGACAGCAGCTGTCAATACTCATGCTGCAGCGATCGAGGACGCCGGAGAGGATAACTTACTACAGGCGTACACCTAAATGCGCCCCTGCGTCAGGAAAACAGCCATGGCGATCTGTGAACGGTATACCTTACTACCGCTTGAAATGAAAGACGATCCCACGCACAGGTCCATCATGAAGACCAAGCGTCACAAGGAAGAGGATATGTGGCTACCACACACTGAGGCCCTGGAAAATGTGATCAGGATGCACAAACAACTCTTTCTGGACATGCTGCCTGACGACGATTAGGTCTCATCGAGCAAAGGTGAAAGTTTCTGAAACGGCGACTTCTGATTGGACAAGAGTAGCCGAGAATACATATAACGCAGTTACGGGCAAGAACGAATATGACTGATACAGCGCCAAATGGCGGCCTCTAATTGGACAAGAGTCTTCTTGAATTGCAAACATACCCAACACAGTTCCCCCGGCGTGGGTATGATGTACTGGAGGGGAGAATAAACCATATGAAAAAAGCATTTTGTTGTTGTTGTTATTCTCTCATCTCTCATCCTTCTTGTTTTTGTTTTTCTTTCATATGTGTATATCATGACGTCAAGGCGTTATGCTAGGGTGCTAAGGCGTAACGACAGGCGTTAAGGCGTAACGACGGGAGCTCGGAGCTTGGGGATGAGGCAGGCGGGAACTCGGAGCCCCAAAATTGTTGCTTTCTATACTATTCCTAAATGTAAGATGAGGACCCGGATGTAAAAGTGATACCCCACACGGTCCATTCGACCAGGTATGATCCCTCAATCACTCAACAAACCACCACGAATCCCCAAGATGCCTGCTTTCTATACTACGACCAGACTGCGCATGCGCAAAATGATGAAAACGGACGATACATTAGTCCAGTCGGATCCCACCTACTCACTCACTAACCATCGTTAGTGCGTCCATGCGATAAGACGGGCGTTGGGCACGCCTCACTCACTCACTCACTCAATCACACTCACACTCACTCACACACTCTCTCACAGGAAAGTACCCGGATGTAGTTCAGACAGGTATAAACATGTTCCCCAGGGTCACGCCCGATTCACGCCTACCGGAAGTGACGTCATGCACCTACGCATCCTAACCCCAGATACAGAGTAGTACCTTTGTGCACTTAAAGAGCATATTGACGCTCATTGACCCCAATAGGTCAAAGCTCAATGTGAATGAATATCCTGTGACTATACTTTGGGATAGGGTTGATAGGAGTTTTCCCCTATGGTGGCCCTCCACAGTTTCGTTGTATTGGCCCCTAATTTCATAATACGATAGACTGCCCGTGTTCTGCTGCATCATAATTCTTCTTGTCTTCTTAATAGCTTATATCTATAATACCATCCTATTCAGCATTATCAACGCTTCAAACGAGCACGAGCAGATCGATGGCTGGCTTCGTCTACACGGTGATCGGGATCATGGAGTAAATGTTGTCCTGCCTCAGTTATGCCCCTTGGGTGTACCTAAAAATCCGTACTCATTTACGGGAAGAAAATCTGACAAAAAATGGGCAGGTTGACCCCCACTTTTTTTGCCTTTTTAAGTTGAGACCGGGCCTGGGAACGTGAGTAAGAAGTTTAATTACAATCGCTCTTACAGATTTTTCTGGAAATTGAGCCAAATTTGGCCATTTTTCGACATTTTAAGGGGGTTTCTAGGAAAAATGAAGAAAGCTTGGAGGGGAATGTTTGAGATTCATTTTTATATATCATAGCAGTGCTACATCTTAAAATAAAAGCTTAATCTTGCTTTTTCAGAAAATATATACATATAAGTGACTTGGGTTGAAGAGTTTACGACAACTGGTGGCCGAAAAACGGACCAATGGTCTAATCCTTGCTCAATGGAAGAATCCCTGGAGTGCACCCTATTGTAGGGGTAAAGTCCGTGCTCCGCTTTTTATATTTTCATGACAAATCCTCAATTTACATGCACCCACTCACCCACCCTACCTCTCTCAGCAGGCCCCGATAAGCCCGGGGGACCGATATTCGCCCTTTGGGATAGGGTTGATAGAGGTTTTCCCCCTATTGTAGGGGTAACGTCCGTATTCCGCCTTTTATATTTTCCGGACAAATCCTCATTTTACATACACCCACTCCCCAACTCTCCCAGCAGGCCCCGATAAGCCAGGGACCGATATTAGCCATTTGAGTTAGGGTTGATAGGGGTTTTCCCCTAGTGTAAGGGTAAAGTCCGTGTTCCGCTTTTTATATTTTCGGGACAAATCCTAATTTCACATGCACCCACCCATGACTGGATGGTCCTGGAGGAGCGCTTCACTTTGACACCTCACTCGATCCAATCAGTCCACTACGGGCCCCTCCCGCTCGTGAAGATTGCCGAACATTCCCACGAAAACCCACGTATTTGGGACTACTTTCTGTCCGCGGAGGCAGACCGCATCACCGCCAGACCGCATCACTGCGGAGGAATACATGTCCCATGCACTTGACCATCACGTGACCTCCACATGAGACGGCGTCCTTTTTGAGACGGCGCACACCTTTGCCGGTTTTTGCCGGTACTATAATGCACTTGACCTCTGCGCCAGATTCTTACGCCAGGTCAATGAGAGTCAATATGCCGTTTGTATACTACTCTCCTTGATCTATTTTTATCCAGAACTACCGTGGGCAACTATTCACCAAGGCAGTGTATAGATACCCTAACAAATCGATCGATACACTGTCTCCCGAGGATGGCCTGGTGGGTCACATGCCTCTCACGCTCCACACCTCTTATACGACACGATTTGCGTTTTCTATTCTACTCGTCGTAACGGAAGTTACATCATAACCCTTCCACGTGCGAACTTAGCATTAATAAGTCGAAGTTAAAATCAAAAAAACGAAAAATGGACAAGTCGAGGCAATTTTCAATATTTGATTTTCATTTTTGCGTGAAGCAAAATTCTTTATTATTCTTTGATTTATCCATATATATCTTATTGCAATGTGGTATGGTCTAATACTTAGCCGAGTCATCTTCATACACTTGTTTTACTGCAGAAGAGGGTCGTTAGAATTATTTCACTGAGCTCTAGACTTGAGCACACTGCGCCTTTGTTCGCCTCCTACAAGATCCTGTGATTGTCAGAACTGAACCTTTACCTCAGGATCACTCTCCAGTTTGCCCATAAGTTTCTTCATAAATTCGAGTTTGTTCCAGTTCGATTTCAAAATTATTTTACGAAGCAGTTCCAGGTACACGCCTACCTTACGCGTGGTCATTTGTATAATTTATATCGACCTTTCTATCGGACAAATCTTTCTTTACATACCCCTAAAATCATTGCTCCAAAAGAATGGAACAAGGTGCCGTCAACCGTAAAGTCATGTGAATCCATATCACTATATCAAATCAAAACTGAAAGAATATTTACTTAATGTATAAGGCTCTCACCGACCCAGGAATATGTTATATGGCAAACAAATGCACATCGTTCATTTATGATTTCTGTTTATTCACCGAATCTATACTTAATCTTCACCCAGTCTTGTTTATCTAAATCCAGTATAAATCTGTCTTTAAATATTCATTTTTATATTACTTGGGACATTACAAGGGCTTTGGGGTTTTCATCCCGCCAGATTTCCGTGATGTATGTGTATAAATTTCAACTTTACTATACATATGTTTTATCTGGTGAATAAACGAACAAACAAACAATCAAACAAACATAAACGAAAATTGACTGACAAATTTCAATTTTCATTCTTTGTTTTTGTAATCTCATTGACGATCAAATTTCAATTTTTGATTTTGCGAAACCAAAAAAAAAACACGAAAATTGAACTGTGCAAGGTGCACGCATACATTTGTCGTAAATGCAAATGTTGTAAGTTTGGAGAAACCAGATCAATTTTAATAAAGTATCGCTCTCGTATTTCTATATGACATAAACTCATTTTGGAAAGCTGGAATACGGGAGCGATGTTGAGCTATCCATCTTTCTACTTTCAATTTTGCGAGATGGAAAGCTCGAACACGGGAGCGATGTAGAGCTTTCCATCTTTCTACTTTCAATTTTGCAAGATGAAAAGCTGAATTGTCAAGTGTTACACGGACCAAATAACCCTCGTTGTCATTCAAACATGCGCAAATCCAGGTCAGTGACGTCACATCGCCCCTTCGCTCCATCGCCCCTTCGCTCCATCGCCCCTTCGCTCCATCGCCCCTTCGCTCCATCGCCCCTTCGCTCCATCGCCCCTTCGCCCCATCGCCCCTTCGCTCCATCGCCCCTTCGCTCCATCGCCCCTTCGCCCCATCGCCCCTTCGCTCCATCGCTCCATCGCCCCTTCGCGCCTTCGCTCCATCGCGCCTTCGCCCCTTCGCCCCTTCGCCCCTTCGCCTTCCGGTTTCGCATTCAGACATGCGCAAATCCAAGTCTAGTGACGTATTACATCGCCCCTTCGCTCCATCGCCCCTTCGCTCCATCGCGCCTTCGCTCCATCGCTCCATCGCCCCTTCGCTCCATCGCTCCATCGCTCCATCGCCCCTTCGCCCCTTCGCATAGCCCCTTCGCCCCTTCGCATAGCCCCTTCGTCCCTTCGCATAGCCCCTTCGCCCCTTCGCATAGCCCCTTCGCCCCTTCGCATAGCCGCTATTTTTGCATCGCATCGCGCCTTCGCCCCTTCGCATCGCGCCTTCGCCCCTTCGCATCGCGCCTTCGCCCCTTCGCATCGCGCCTTCGCCCCTTCGCATAGCCCCTTCGCCCCTTCGCATAGCCGCTTCGCATCGCTATTTTTGCATCGCATCGCGCCTTCGCCCCTTCGCATAGCCCCTTCGCCCCTTCGCATAGCCCCTTCGCCCCTTCGCCCCTTCGCCCCTTCGCATGCCACAAAATAAACGCACGCAGCGATGGACCCTATCGGCCATCATATAAATCACTATGTTCTCATATCTCCCAAAAAGGGATTGTTAGGGTGCACTCCAGGGATTCTTCCATTCGGCATGGAATAGACTATGGGTCCGTTTTCGGCAACCAATTATCGTAAAATTTTCAACCCAAATCACTTATATGTATATATTTTCTGAAAGAGCATGATTAAACTATCATTTTAAGACATTGCACTGCTATGTTATAGAAAAATGAATTTCGAACATTCCCTTCCAGGTTTGCTTCATTTTTCCTAGAAACCCCCTTAAAATGTCGAAAAATGTTCAAATTCGGCTCAATTTCCAGAAAAATCTGTAAGAGCGATTTCAATTAAACTTCTTACTCACTTTCCCTGGTCCGGTCTCAACTTAAAAAGGCAAAAAAAAGTGGGGGTCAACCTGCCAGTTTTTTTGTCAGATTTTCTTCCCGTAAAGGAGTCAAGATTTTTAGGCACACCCAAGGGGCATAACTGAGACAGGACAAAATTTACTCCATGATCTCGATCAGCGTGTAAGCGAAGCCAGCCATCGATTTGTACGTGCTAGTTTGCAGCGATGATAATGTTGAATAGGATGGTATTATAGATATAAGCTATTAAGAAGACAAGAAGAATTATGATGTAGCAGAACACGGGCAGTCTATCGTATTATGAAATTAGACAGGGGCCATTACTACGAAACCGTGGAGGGCCACCTTAAGATAATTTGCACGTATATATTTAATTGTGTTCAAATAAGGAAAACATACATGGCATTGCCTGTAAGTACTATATAATAATTAGGGTTTTTTTTATAATTGTGAATATACGATGATTTTCCTTTAATAATTTGTTTATTCATATGTTATTCAACCCTGAACACGACCTCCATGGGATGTGCTTTGTACAATATATTCAATTCAACCTGCAAAAATTGGAACTCTTCTGTGTTCGGAGGTAGTTTTTCCTCCCCACCGATCACCCCCTTAAATTTTACCCAGGGGAACAAAAAAGTAGGTCAATAAGGCCTTAAATACTCTCTCTCTACTACTGGCGTATGTAATATACAATTTTTATTATGCCCAAAGATATATAGATCAATATCTCTGGTTAAACCATCTTAAATCTATATTATATGATACTGGATTCAATTATATATAGGGAGTAGTCCATAGTTTCGGATTATTGGTCCCCCTCAAAAATTTTAATACAGCAGAGCGTCCGGGTCTGACCACATGATAATTATCCTTCCCTTTTTGTTAACCAGTATTTATAGTACCAAGCTTCTGGGTACTACCATTCCTTCAAAATGACATATGCGGATTGGTGGTTCGGTTGAGCTATATGGCGAGACGGGCCACGAAGTCAACCTTCGTCAGCCTCAGTTTCGTACATTTTTCAGGTGTTTAAAAATAGGGTTATGTTACATATGGAATATGTGACAAAAAACGGAATGGTCGACCCCATATTTAGAATAGCTTTTTTATCCCGCCTCGAGACGGGAAACACTGAGACGAAATCTTATTGAAATCGATTGTCAAGATTTTTCCAGGGAATGAACGAAATATGGCGTATTTTGGGTCATTTTAATAGATTTCCCAGAAAATATGGACTACGTTCCGAGGGAAGAAAATTTATCCCGGGTTGAATTTGCATAACTGGCGTGTATGCTGAATTAATGGTATGAGCATTACCATGAAGAAAATATATACTTTTATATGGGTTTTCTGGATGGTTTGTCATCTCGGAAAGACGAAAGGGCTATACCAAGGGTCTATTTCCAGCAACGAGGGGTCTATACTGTGGACTGCACCCTATATGCAATACCTTATGTACAGTAAAAATATACTCTGACGTATGATACGCTCTGCTGACTTGTAATAAGCCATTTGCTTTGTCATTTTCGCTCAAATAGTTCAGTTTTATACCATTTTAATGTACGCTTTCATATCTTTCGAATGTCGGGCAGAATATTTAGAAATTTTCAAGTGAAACATAGAAAAACCACGCCGATAACACATGTTGCCAAGCAGGACTATACAGATTTACCTCCCCTTGGACGGGGCGAGTATGGCATCTAAAGTGCATTATCTCGGACACCAACGCCAATTTGATTACTCAACATGATATTTCCCAACGTAAAACTCACGGACAATATTAAATACTCTGAATATGTAACAGTTATTTGCGTCTTAGCCATTATTTTTGAAGATTCTGAGAGAATTTTCGATATTTACCAGACGGAGGAAACTACAACTTTAACATCAATTTGACCATAATTATAGTTATTTTTACATATTCCGTGCCTATCTGATATGGTTTAGAAGCTAGAAAGTGAGATTATAATTCGGACAATTGCTGCGAATCCATCGTCATGGCTATTACGATAATATTTGAGGTTTTATTACGAAATGTCGACTTCAGAAGGTAAAACACACCAACACAAAGATGGGGTAGCGTGAAAGGGGAGGAACGGATATCCAACGAAAAAGCCTCTTATATGGCAAGTGTGATATACTAGTGTACTCGTATTCTCTCGCAGACTATTATGCGCCAGCAACACTTTTTCCATAAAATACACCGTAGTCATATAGGGAGTAGTCCATAGTTTCGGATTATTGGTCCCCCCTCAAAAATTTTAATACAGCAGAGCGTCTGGGTCTGACCACATGATAATTATCCTTCCCTTTTTGTTAACCAGTATTTATAGTACCAAGCTTCTGGGTACTACCATTCCTTCAAAATGACATATGCGGATGGGTGGTTCGGTTGAGCTATATGGCGAGTCGGGCCACGAAGTCAACCTTCGTCAGCCTCAGTTTCGTACATTTTTCAGGTGTTTAAAAATAGGGTTATGTTACATATGGAATATGTGACAAAAAACGGAATGGTCGACCCCATATTTAGAATAGCTTTTTTATCCCGCCTCGAGACGGGAAACACTGAGACGAAATCTTATTGAAATCGATTGTCAAGATTTTTCCAGGGAATGAACGAAATATGGCGTATTTTGGGTCATTTTAATAGATTTCCCAGAAAATATGGAGTACGTTCCGAGGGAAGAAAATTTATCCCGGGTTGAATTTGCATAACTGGCGTGTATGCTGAATTAATGGTATGAGCATTACCATGAAGAAAATATATACTTTTATATGGGTTTTCTGGATGGTTTGTCATCTCGGAAAGACGAAAGGGCTATACCAAGGGTCTATTTCCAGCAACGAGGGGTCTATACTGTGGACTGCACCCTATGGGACTCCTAAATTGTTAACAATGCTATCTGTTTCTTACGTCAATTTATTCAGAAATGGTATAGCGATATGTACTACTCCTCCAAAGGCGTTATCTACAGATTATACAAAACGAAATTTCATCTGGAAAATTACCTGAAATTACTTAAAAATAGAAAAATCCTATAAAAATTTCGCACTTGTAGTCATAAACTCCCGATAGAAACAGGAAGATGGCGTCAAACCACAAAGGCCGAAAGATACTCGCATAGCAGCGTGTGAAACAGCCATTTTGGATTTTCTGACATTTTCTGGTAGAGCATTACCCACCAATGGTATGATGTGATGAGTTTCAGCCCCCCCTAGCTCAAGAGATAAGAGAAGCATTTACGAGGAGGGGTCGAAATAATGCACTCAGGCCCAAAGATATAGCCCATGCAGGCCAAATAGGGTTAACTTCATCAATGTGCCAGATAGGGCAAAATGTGTGAGATTCTTTCTGACGAGGACAGGGTGATCATCTCTCTGACACTGGTAAATACTTATCTGCAAGAAAGCAACGCATTGCAGAAGTATCGAAAGCTTTATTTGGTGTATATAGGAAAACTCGAATTCTGTTCTTACCTGTTGATTGTCAGCTGAAACTTTTTGATCAAGTGGTACAACCAATCGTTGTATGTGATTGTGAAATCTGGGATTTCGAGAAAATGAATATTGCTGAATCGTTTTATTTACAATTTTGTAAAAGAATTTTAGGACTAAGAAATCTTCGCCGAATTTTATGGTTTATGGAGAACTCGGGGTGTACCCGCTATATATCAAAATGTGTGTAAGAGCAGTCTCGTACTGGTTGAAATTGATTAACCCTATCTGGCCTGGGCTTTTTGAAACCTGTCCAGGCCGGGGGGGTATGGCCCCCCTAATTATTTTTCTTACCCCTTGAGCTAGGGGGCTGAAACTTATCACACTATACCCTTGGGTCAAGCTCTACCAGAAAATGTGAAAAAAATCCAAGATGGCAGCTTTGATGACGTCAAAGTGACGTCATTTTCAAAAACGGCATTTTTGGGTCGATTTTTCGGTCAGATTTTCCGAATTTTTAAACAGGGACTTGCCATGCTAGGTGAACTGGCTTATGGGTAATTTCAGAGGTGCCATCTATCCAAGCGATATGGTTTTCATTACAACACCCCTGCGCAAAATGAGAGAATGACTGAAACTTCCGCGTCACTCCGTTTATTGAACGCGATATGAAGTAGTTTGACCTAGTTTTGAATAATTTCGCTGAATTAATCCCACGACGAGCCGTTTCTAGGCGCAGATATTGAAGAATATGTCGGTTTCGTTTCCTGGTAAACACTTCTGCTGATATCTTGTGAGATTTTCTTCGAAAGATCGTGTTTTGTCTGTAAACTGGTCAATATGGCACAAGTCGTAGTCACGGAATATGCCGACTTCATCTTCGGCTCTGATAGCCAATGAAATACACCGAATTGACGAAATTACGTCATGTTTTAAGATCGGCTGAACCGCACTGCCAAAATTATAGTGCAGTCCTGGTGAGAGAATTTGAAAAGGAGAGAGGAGGCAGTTTTGTTTTCGTTCCATCAGTCGACTGGAGAGTTTTGACACTGTGCGAGTGTGGCATTCTGACAGATCGAGGTGTGTAAAACGTTTTATACTCGTCACTTAATTGATTACTTGTTTCCCGGCGCACACTTATTAATATTTTCAAATAAATGAATGTTGCAAGTTTCCGCGCTACTGCATGATTGGAGCACATGGCATGTCTGAAAGCCGCCGTTTTGTGTGCTAAGTTTGAAAACATTTCTTGCAAGGAAAACTTGATTTATTTCATCAAGCGAAAACATCCGTTTTACTGCAATTTTCAAATTGACTGATCTTATCGTCTAGAATCATTTGTCATCTAGCAAAAGTAATGTTCTTGATTCTTACCATATCCGTAATGACAGCTCGTTGAACAGGTCAGGGAAAAGGACTAACTGGGATATATATCCCAATTGGGATAAAATATCACAATTTTGATATTTTTTTCATACTTCCATATTTTCAAGCTGGCATATTTTGCTAGTTCTCCTGTTCGTATAAAGACATACAACAGTGGTTAGTGATGGGAAGTATACCGCAACAACAACATCAAAAAGTATTGCACGTAATTGCAATTGCACAGAGAATAATGTCGGTGAGAAAAGGTCAGTAAAATTATACAATCGTATTGGCAGTTTTGTGAAGTAGATTCTATCTTGTTTTTGTAGTTTAGATGCCGAAATTCGACATTGCCGTTTAGTATGAAAATCGGTGAAAATATCCCAATTGGGATATTATAAGTTATACCAGTGTCTTGCGTTGGTATACAGACTGATATTTCGTCGAGAAGATAAATATTTTCACGAGCCCGAAGGGCGAGTGAAAATATTTATCTTCGAGACGAAATATCAGCCTGTATACCAACGCAAGACACTGGTATAACGAATTTATCACATTGAAGAGCTATTTTTCTGGTTGGTTTAACATATATCACCAACTCAAAAGAAAAACAGGCATAAACTCAACGTTGAACAACGACAACGTAAGACATCGTGAGTCGGACAGGCAGCTTCGATCTCTTTTCGATCTGTTCCGCGATGAACAATAAACTGAAATACTTAGCTGACATTCTGACGTTCCTGTTTATGTGGCATATAAAGCTTTGGATGATAATTTATTTCTTATCTTCATCCGCAAATACACAATTTGCCTCGCACAACTTGTTCCAGTAGCGGAACTCGCCCATACAAACTCGCGCAGACAAATTCGCCTGAAACAGGCTTTGCCTACAGGTTAGAAACCACTATTAATTGTCCTTCCTTTTTATGTAATAAATGAGCTTGGCACATCCCAAGAAAAAGGGGTTCCCAATATTTCGTTGGTACTAATCACCTACCTTGTCAGAGAGACGGGTTGTTCGCCTAAAAAAATATCGATATCTGGACCCTTGATGAGCGGCCCGATTTCGAGCTACAGTACATTGAAATCCGGATGTGACCAAATATCACCATGGAAACAGCTTGGGGGTGGGTCATGAAAGATAGGGACAAAATTTTCGTTCTGAAATGTTGCCAAATTCCTTCCATAATTCTCAAAGTCAATTAATTTATAAGAAAAAAATACCAACCATGCAAATCTTGAGACTCTTTTATGGCCAATCAAGTTCACCGGAAGTTCAAATCCTTGGCTTCATCTTGCACGCGCGTCCTTGACTGCGTTGGTATATGGGCACGCGCGTCCTTCACAGCATTGGTATACGAGAATTCTGAATTGGTATACCAACGGTGGATAACGAATACGGTCTAATGCACTATGGTAATTAACCAATCAAAACCCTACAATTTACTCTGAAATGTGATAAATTTCAATATCCAAACTTTGATTTAATATCCCAGGTGGGATATATACCCACTTTGTCCTTTGCTCTGACCTGTTGAAGTTGACAAAATAATTTTCCGTTTGGGCCAGGCAGTGGAGGTAAAATTAATTTTTGATGTTAATAATGGTTTTCTGTGTCTGTGATTTGAATTTTTTAGTAACGTAAGGGTATTTTTGCTGTGTGCAATTGCTGAATGTGATTTTAAAATAATTATTCGATGTACCGGTAGGCATACGTGTAATCTTGAAAAAGACCTCTAGGCTACTTATAGTATTTTCTGGTTGTCAATTGCCACACAAATAAATGAATATGAATCAGATTCAGTGACTTTATTCTTGTACATGTCTACAATAACAATGTCATTGAGTTTTGACTGCAGGTTGCAGTGTGCATGAATACATAAACCATGAATGAATGTCGCTATGCATCCTGGGCAACAATGTTCACTACGATGCGGACACCGACCTCGGCAATATTGTAGGTTTACTACCAAAATGTTATCTTGTCTAGTTCAGATAATATACAATTTTTAATCTTCGGTGTTGTGTTCTTTATCGGGGAACGGTAATTCCATTGGGTCGTCAAACAATTGTGATAGCAGTTGAACGCCTCGACAAAATTGTTTCCATCGTCCACTGGTACCACATATGCAACTCTCATTTGCCTAGACTTTCTTTACAGTATTGATGAAGTCTCTTCAATAATTAGAGCTACGCTTCACAAATTCATACCACGTATGCAACGGGAGACACATCAGAAATATATTGGACAGGACCAATTCCTTCCCTGTTTTTTAGCAGCCTTGGATGCTTTCATTTATTTTTGCAATTTCTTCACAAAAACTGCATGATAAATTAGTAAATATTAATGTGATGTGAAATAAAATAGTTTTTGCCCACTTTTCATCGCGCAAAAGCAGAAATTTTGCTACCCCATGTGGCCGCCATCTTGGATTTACCCAAGATCCTCTGCTCGGGGGGTCATGTAAATAGGCTCAAAATGGCTGCAATATGACAAACTATAAAGTCACGGAGTTTCACCGCTCCATTTTTGTCGTTCCGAATATAGCTCGGAAAGAGTAGGGGGCATAATGAACCCCCCCAAGGCCAGGTAGGGTTAAGGGAAAATATAAAAAAAACTCGCGTATGCAATATACAATTTTATTTATGCCCAAAGAGATATAGCTAAATATCTCTGGTTAAATCATGCTAAATCTATATTATATGATACTGAATTCAATATATATGGGACTCCCAAAGTATTAACAATGCTGTCTGTTTTTATTTTTATATATTTTTTTATTTTTTATTTTAGAACAACCCTTAAGGATCAGTTTATTCAGAAATGGTATAGCGATATGTACTACTCCTCAAAAGGCGTTATCTACAGAATATACAAAACGGAATTTCATTTGAAAAGTTACCCGAAATTACTTGATGAAAAAATCAGAAAAATCGTATCAAAATTTCACACTTGTAGTCATAAACCCGACAGAAACAGGAAGATGGCGTCAAACCACAAAGGCCGAAAGATACTCACATAGCAGCGTGTGAAACAAACAGTATTGGAGATGAGTTCCATTTTAGAGTAGATTAGTTCTTGTGTCAAAAATCAATAGACTCACGCTCAAAATATCTAGCACGATATACTTATGTTAGACCGAATGTGATCAAATTATCAATGTGATCGAATGTGATCCTTTTTAAACAGAAGATCTACGTAAACTGAAAAAAATATGTAAATTTATCAATGAGGGTATGGTATACTCTGTAAATATTAATGAATGGATCATCTGCTGTTATACATATAAATAATGTATATATATTCATAAGTTTGATACAAAGTATATGTGGTCGCCATAATAATGTACATTGTTGTACCCACCGTACCACCCTGTGTGGTTGGAGTGAAATAAAATGATGATGGTGATGATCGTTAACTTTATTCATCGCAACCGAATTAACACACAATTTTTGATGAAAAATTTATCTTCAGATTGAATTTGCGGAAAATTTATGTGATGTTGTTATTTACTTTTGGGGCATGGGTCAACGAACTTTTTGCAGTCTTCCATAGCAAAGACCGTATGTCATTGGTCAATATATGTATTGTTTATTTAAATGTGAATACAATCTTAACAAATTGAAATCCTATATGCCTCTCTATCGTATGGTCCTGTAGCCACCATACGATAGAGAAGCATACAGGATTTTAATTTATTAAGATTGATGTGAATAGAGCAAATGTCTAATATAAAATGGTACGAAGGCGAATGTGCCATTTGAAATCAAGCTACAAGTCTTAGAGGGGGGTCCGCGACTAACAATGTGAAGTGTGAATAGGCATTCTCGCCTTAATTGTGGATATTCTCACCTTCATTCTGCATTGGATAGATCACATACAGGGATAAAAGAGAAGGTCTTACATCTGAATAATAAGTCTATACAAAATTTGCCGCCGAAAATTAGAAAAGCTTCTGTATGCGGTAGCCAATAATTATTACTGAAGCAACAGTCGTATTGTCTCGGAATAACCAATGTGTATTCGTTTTCTTTGCAGCCAATCGAATTTCCTCTGGTTTTCAAACAGAGAAAATCTGATTGGCTGAAAACTCTGGCCAACTTTGGAACAAAACTCGAATGTACTTGACAAGGTTTGTCATTCGTACTGATTTAATGCATACTATTTTGGATATACGACACGGAGAAAGAAAAACTGCACTGGGAAAATTTAAGGATCTTCAGATTTTGGCAATCCGAACATCTGGCAACGACGAAAATGTGAGTAGCAATTTTTTTTAGCACGCTTGCAAATTAACCATGTCCTATGAATTAACCACAAACTCGTATAACATTTGATCCCTGTTGTCTATTCCCATGCCGGTAACAACTATATATGATTATCGTGCACTTCCTAGATCTTCCCTCCCTCGCATGATTTTTGCTGAGAGGATTAATTAATTTTGTTGAGAGAGATATGCAAAAATATTAATCAATCTGAATGGACGTTGAAATCGGGAAAAAAATGAATTGACTTCACTGCCGAACACCAGATAAGTTACATGGCGGAAAATCAAAACAAGTACTGGAATAGGACGCATCAGCATTAAGTTATGATTATCCACGATGAAACTGCGGTCGGCGGTGAGATAAATTTTTTTACTGAAAAATTTTGGCGCCCATTTAGGTTATTCTTCGAGTTGTTCACAAAAATCATGCCACGAAGAGTGCAAAGCTGAAAATAAATGCGCGATAATCATATTTTGATGTCGTAGCTACGAGAGAGGCATGCAATCCATGTTACCCTGATGCGACAAACGTCCGAAGATCTGAATGAAAGAAATGCATAAAAACTTAGGGCGTTTTTGGTACACTTTATCTCAATTATGGTCAGGATTTGTTTCAAAATTTCAGTTCGGTAACATCTACGATCAACCAAGAATGCGGTAGTTTGTAATTATTTCTGTTATCGAACTCAATACATTGGAAATTATAATACTGTATAGCCTATCATACTGCGGTTATTCTGTGCATATTTGCATACCCCTCCGATCAGAGGATTTTCTAAATTTCCCAAATTATTTTCTGTCTTTCACACCAGCTAATTATTTCCTAACTTTCCTAAGTTATTGCGTTTTTAAAGTGATCGTAAACCCTCAAGTAAAGTTTCCATCAAATGAAAGACCATTGGAAACAGTGTCCGAAAATATTATTTTAATTTTTTACGATTTTATTAAACAGAGTAAACTGCAAATAAGGCATGGTATTCTATGGTGGTCTGTTGCAATCATATCTAGGTTGAGTGACGTCACACTGCCTTAATACATATATTTCAAACATTGTATGCACTGTCCAATGCTTCAAGCTAAAGATGTGTATACTTTGAGTTTCAACACAGACTCGCTGTTCTAATGTGCATGTTTCACCAACATCTGGGAGATGGTAACTCATGAGTGTCAAGTCAATTTGAATCTTGCATTAAATTTCCCCATTTGGTGAAAAATGCACATTGGAACAGTGAGTCTGTGGTGAAACTCAAAGTATACATACCTTTAGCTTGAATCAAGCATTGGAAAGTGCATACAAAGTTTGAAATATATGTATTAAGGCAGTGTGACGTCACTGGACCTAGATATGATTGCAACAGACCCCCATAGAATACCATGCTATTTGCAGTTTACTCCGTGTAGTAAAATCGTAAAAAATTACAATAAATATTTTCGGACACTGTTTCCAATTGTCTTTCACTTTACTTGAGGGTTTACGATCACTTTAAAGGGGCAACCCGAATGAAACATTATGTGGGGAAAGATAGGAAGTTGCCCTATTTTTCTGAAATTTTCAAGATTTATTTCATGAGAATATTCCTGAATATTCCTACTGGCTGCTGAGATATTGCACTTCGAAGATTTTTTAGGTATTGTGCAAATATGGTATGCAAATATGCTTTGATGAGATCACACAGTGAACTAATGAACTATATAGTGAGATAATTAGATTGACAGATATACTAATATATTTCATTTCCTAATATACACAGAAATCTTGCATTCTGCATTCAATGAACATTGTGTTTACATGCCATTGCATTTGCGATTTTATGATTTGCTGGGAATATGGTTGTCATAGTAACTAGTAACCAAGCGTCTTATTTCAGGAACTTTCAGAAACAAGTTGAAGTGACTTTTTATTGATACGAATTTCATAGACCTGTGTTTAATACTGAATATTCAATAATTAAAATTTCATAACACTACCAAATTCCAACATAAAGCACTTACTAACCTGTTGCTATGGTAACCACATTTATGAAAATATTATTTTCCAAAACATACTCAAATAGTTTGCACAATATGCTATCAATAAGCAATATTATAACTTAAAAGATCAGACTTATGTGCATATTGCTGCATAAAATCTCTGTAATCTATAAAAAAAGTTGTGTGAAATTTCACTCAACTCAAGTAAGAGTGGAAATTCATCCCACTCAATACTTGAGTGAGATTTTCACTTAACTTGAGTTACTTTTCACTCAACTTGAGTGACATTCACTCAAGCATAAGAGTGGAAATTCATCCCACTCAAGTTGAGTGAACTTGAGCGATTTTAACTCAAGTTGAGTGAAAAGCAACTCAAGTTGAGTGAAAAGTAACTCAAGTTTGAGTGAACAGGTACATTTCACTCAAACTTGAGTGCAACAGTTCACTCAAGTTTTTTTAGAGAGTATATCTCAGGTTGAGACTTCAATATCTCTGAAACCGTTTGCAATATCCACATTTTGGATTTATTAGGGGACCATCTCCAAATTTCACGATAAGTTGTGATATTTGCACTCACAACACGTCTTGTCCGATATTGCTTCAAATTGTTTCTGGTGAAGTAGAATGCGGTAAGAATAAATCTTAACGGGTAAAGTGAGATTCTACGTCATCAGGAAACTTTTTAAACCTCCAATATTCTCATTTTCTGAAAAATTGATAGTTGTGTTATTCATGTCTTATTTTATTCCACAGCATGATTTTGCTCTGGTAATATTGCGTCATTCTCAAAAGATCAATGTTGGACGACTTTTCGATCAGTATTTATTTTTGTTTTTTCTTCGCAAAAACTGCATGATAAATTAGTAAATAATAATCTGATACGAAATAGGTTTTGCCAACATCAATTTTCTGGTACATCACATGGCCGCCATTTTAAATTTACCCATGATCCTCTGCTCGGGGGGAGGGGGGCGGGGTCATGCAAATAGGCTCAAATATGATAATCTACAAAGTCACGGAGTTTCAGCTCTCAATTTATTATAGCTGAATAATCTTGTTTGTTGATTGGTTCAAGGTGCTCACGGACTATCAGATCTGATTTTTATGCCTCCGCATACGAAGCATATTCTATTTGCCCGTTCCTAATGTCCGTCCGCTCATCAAAATCTCTGTATATCTTTCTGTTCGTCACACTTAACCTTGTGTAATCAAATACCCCACAGTTTTCACCAGAAGCCTCGTAGATTTCTACATCTATCCAAGTATATATAAACCATGTTCTTGTGAAATCAACTAGGGCAACTGTTTTCACTGGGTGTTTCTGAATCATGTTTTACACGTAAACTCCTGTGCTATTTTGGACCTGTCCAGGCTAGAGGGCTGAAACTTACCAAACCATATTCTTGTGTCCGGCTCTTACAGAAAATGTAAAAATCTAAGATGGCCGCTTTGATGACGTCATTTTCAAAAAGGCAATTTTTGGTGACTTTTTTTGTCAGATTTTTAGAATTTTTTAGTTATATAATGTCTCTGCAAAAATTGCATGATAAGCTAGTAAATATTAATTTTCCCACCGAAAAAGTAGTAATATAAGTAGTAATTTTGAAGAGAAATGACGAAATCATTTTGAAACTACAAAATCTACACCAATATGATAAACTACAAATTCACGGAGTGTCAGCTCTCAGTTTTGTGTCGTTCCAGAGATAGCACAGAAAGTTTGATAGAAAAAATCGGCAAATATTGATTTTTGTCAAAAATTCTGTCTGTCCGTCCGTCATATTTACCTTGTGTAATCAACTTCTCCCTCAGTTTTTATCAGCAGCTTCTGGGAGCTTTGTATAGCATGGTTTGAAGATAGATGTGTAGATATGTACGAGATGCAATGTAAATTTTTGTCATATTTATAACGTTTCCGAACTTTATGGGGCTTTCTCGATTTTTTTGCGTCTATTCCAATAGATTTCACAGGACACGTCTGAACAACAGGCCCTCAAAACAGAGTGGGGTATAGTGAAGTGTCGAAATGTGGGTTCTCTGTAGCCTACACAACGCAATGCTTCGACACTTCACATTATAACCCCCCCCCCCCCCCTCCGAAACTTTTTTTGAGGGCCTGTGATCTGAACCTTTGACATATTTATGAGATGAAATTCATTTTTTTGGGGTCATATTTATGGCGTTTTGGATTTTGGACTTTTTTTTGCATCTTCTTTGCATCTTATTTCAGTATATAGTGGGTCAATTTTCACTGGATGCTACTGAAATTTTGGGGATGTCCATATCCTATTTATGGGATGAAATTTTGTCAAAATCACTAGAAGTTGCTATGTTGAATTGCTTCATTTCTTGCAGTGTGGTATATTTTCTGCATCTATTCCTGTAGCCTATAGATCACGCTCTTGTGGAACATGTTCTTGTGGAATCATGAAATATTATTATTTTTTTTTTTTCATATTCATGAAGTTTTCAACTTTTTAGGACTTTCTGCATCTATTCCGGTCGACCCGATGAGAAGCAATTTGCCATCTTTCACCGTCACGAGAAAGTTTGAAAATAAAGTTTGCACCCAACTACATCACCCAAACACGCTTACACAAACGATATTCATAAATGTCTTCTTGTTCTTTTTCTTCTTTTCAGCTGATAATTTATATACCAATAGTACGCAGTTTTGTCACTGATATCCGTGCATGACCCACAACCATTTTCAGGTTTGAGCTTAATCAATTTTATCCCTCTTCACCATCAAATCTGCATTGGTTATTTGGAGCTTGCAATTGGTCATGCACGTTATCACTGAATCGTATAACAGGTTAGGGAGATCCCACTCTCTAAAAAGGTACGAAAGGTCGTTTATGCTTAATAGCTTTTGATTCCTTCTTGACAAATGCTCCAAAAATTCAGCCGCATTAATCTATTTATGTTCCATGTCCTAAAATTAATTTGCCATTTGTTTCAATAGCATGACCTATTTGGCCTATTATTATGCAGATTAGATAGAGGACAATTTTTTATTTTTTTTACTACCAATTGATGGGGATATACATGTATGTCTGTGTATGCCTCGAGAGGATTTTGCTGAATTCATTATGTAAACTGATTTATTGAGCAAAACTTTTTTGCGTCCGTTTTAGAGAGCGGGGTCGCCTTATAATGTGTTATATGCTGTTAGAAATCTAGCATCAGTTATCCACAATATAGACGTGCGTACCGCTTCCACATAGAACGTGCGTGGAACTTGATGCATGACTGTTATCATATACTCTTGTGGCATCAACAAAAGTTTCCATTTCATCAACATTTATTGAATTTATATAATTACCTCGAATTCATACTTTATAGTCAATAACAGATTCACAATCACAATTACATAAATGTAATTGTGTTTGTAATATCCAATATACTAATGTTTTGTTTATACGATGGTCCAATATGATCGTAAATTTGAAATTTCTTCAAACCATTTGGAAATACATGCTGTCATGGACTGCAAACGAAGTAGAACATGATTTGAGAGTTCTGGACCAGGGAAGCCGGGAAGCCAATGACGTCATAATGGCGATATCTCGGGAACTAAGAATGATAGCGACTCGCGGCTTACGGCGTCGTATTCCTCTCGTATAGATGCGCGATAAATGTCCTGTACAATTTATCGCCCGGAGGTAACTTTCGCCGCAATTAGACGATAATCGGTGTCACGTGATTCGGCGATTTCTCTCGAAATAAGCGACATACGGGCTCGCGGTTTGCGGCGTTGTATTCCTCGTGTAGGGGTCTACCGTAAAGCTTCTATACGAATGTATCGTATCTCCGTAAGTTTCGCCTCTATTCGGCGTCGAAAACTTTTTCTTTGTAGCTTACCATGAATACTTCCCTAAGGTGTCATTACGACGACGCTTGTACCCGTGGACACATGTGACTGATCACTCCTCGCGGTGTTCACGAGTGCCTATCGAACCATACGAAAATATCTTATTTTAGAAACAATATTATAGTAATTCCTCCTCATATACACAGACACACACATAGGTTAGTAGGTCAAGTTGACGTGATATTCCTGTCAAAAGGTCACTTCCGGTCACGGTACGGCCCAACAAGAGTTATCTTCCCCTACATATCGGTCTGTTAAGCCTTATCCTAACGCCCTAGCATACCAGTTTTTCTTTCTGGGCAAAAACCCTGTTCTATTTATAGATCACTCGCAAGTAGTAGACAACGGGGTGTTTCGGAGGTGTAATGAAGAGCGTTTGGGGAGATGGACTACCTGGTCGAATTACCTTAGCGTATGTGAGGAGGAGGAGGAGGAGGAGGAGGAGGGAGGAATGAGGAGGAGGAAGAGAAAGAGTGAGGAGGAGTGTGGTGGTAGTGGAGGAGGAGGAGTGTGGTGTGGTGGTGGTGGAGGATGTGTGTGTGTGTGTGGTGGTGGTGGTGGTGGTGGAGGAGGAGGAGGAGTTATATGACTAGTATAAAATAGAGACAAGACAATACGAAGATTACTAAATAATCGCTTTATTCATCATAGCACTGCACAAATAATGAGCGAAAACTGCTTATATAAAATACATCTCCATTGCGGGTATCATTTCGACATCTAGCCTTCCATTTAATGTTTATGTATGAATATTTCCACTGGGGTCTTTATTCGGAGTCCTCGCTATCACCGTCATCGATCAACTTATCGAATAAGCATTTCCGCATCTTAATCGTCTGTCTGAGTGCTTCCTCGTAGTCGTATATCGTTTGCAGACGCCTCGTTGTTTTCAAGATCTCGTTATGAATATAATCGGTTTGTAGCTTTTGCATGTTCACGAGGAGATTGCAGTATTTTTGACGTAAAGTCTTCATCATCGTTGGAGTATAATCCTCCATAGCATTTGCACCAGACTCATCCTCGTCGTAACCTTGGCTTGTATATCGCTGTTTTCTCTCGTCAATGTCAACCCTACAATCTCTCGCGATAGGTTTACCGAACATGTTTTTCCACACGTTATATTTCACCCGTTTCCGCAAGTGGGTAGGTAGATCTATTTCCCCAGAATGGTTGAGTTCGTCATCTGAACGGTATTTTCTCTTTCGTCGTTCCATTTCATTCCCGCTTCTATGGATCATCTGCGTCTGCTGGGACTCATCATTTTCATTCCGTTTGAACCACGGTGGATCCGTCTTCGTATATAATCCCTCTCCCACTTGTTCATTCCTCTTAGCGGACCATGTCGGATCGTGAGATGGTATGCGTTGAATTTGAGTTGATGGATTAGGAATTGAGGCTGGATGAGGTGGCAGTTCTTCCTCTTTCACGAGTTCCTCATCGCCTGATATGACATTGGTAGACAGTCTGTCATTTTCCGCTGTATGGGGTTTTAATCGATGAACAGATATCCGTACGGACGAGATGTGACTTCGCGAAATTTTGCCATGAAATGTGTCGTATCCCGAGGAAAGATCCGTCTCCCGAACGTGCTAATTTGCTGTCTATCAATAGGATTATTGAATAGAACGAAATATTGGCAGTTCAGCGTGATATCTCGGGATGTCTTGGCTTGAGGGAAGAGATTCTGAGTCAGATAAATTACGGACAAATTTCTGTGATGCGACCCTTTGGTGAATAGGTCGGCAACTTTTTCTTCGCGCTTTACCTCACCCATCAAATCGTCCAGAACAATAACGTTGGTTTGGCCGGGGTCGAAGTAATACTCTTCGCCTATGTCATGGGGTATGCCGGGGAGGAAGTTTACATTTTTCAGACTCGTAGATTCATAGGCTGACTGCCATTGACTGTAACACCATACGATGCGTGTTGGAGAGGGATGGATATTAGCAGATTCCCAAAAATTCATTACCCATGATGTCTTCCCACAACCAGTCGGGCCGCTGACGATCATAGTAAATGGATGTTGTGATGCTCTTGAAAGAGCCATAGATGAAGTCTCGAGAGTACGTTTATACGGATGTTCTGCTTTTATCGGTTGAGTCTCCTGTTGGTGTATAAGTTGATGTCTCATCAGGTTATCTGGACGCGAGAATGTTTTCTGACACACCGTACACTTGTTTGTCATGTTGACGCTTCTCTCCCAAAACGTAGATTAATTCTAATATTACTTCTCTCTACACTTTATACTATACGGTATATGCTCTTCCTCCTTCTCCTCCTCTTCCTCTTCCTTCTCTTCCTCCTCCTCCTCCTCCTCCTCCTCCTGCTCCTCCTCCTCCTCCTCTTCCTCTTCCTCTTCCTCCTCCTCTTCCTCCTCCTCCTCCTCTTCCTCCTCCTCCTCTTTCCGCGTTCCCTTTACTGGCGCTTGCACGCTTACTTTGTGACGCTGTCTACGGAGTTCTGCTTTAGCCTGCTCTACAACTCGCTGTGCCGGTGAAATTAGTTCAACTGTCATTTCTCTTGTACGTAATTTGTTATTCGAGTTCACCGTACTATTGCCTTGTGCAATATTAAGAGAGTTTGGAGGTGAATGCACTCTCTGTCCCCCAATCACACAAATTTCCTCCTTTAGGTGAGCCCTACTCTGGTCTCGATAAAATTTTATCCACTTATCTACATAGTCAAAATTGTCTTCTGCCGACATGATGCGTTCAACGGTTTCTAAAGGAATGCAAAAATTTATCTCATAGAGTTATGATATAGGTATAACAACATAGAATGTCGTCAAGAGGTGTTTGCCGAGGTATGGCGGACACACAGTTTATACAACGGTTTAGTCTTTCTTCTAATGTTCACATTGTTCGAGTTTTCACCAGTGAAGTAATCCCGTCCCCATAGGATTGCACGTGTCACAATGCAACTGTTCCATTTGGTTGCGGTGTAAAATGTCGCACATAGAGACGTCGTCCGCTTCATCGTATGAATATCCACCATTATCATTCACCAAATTCTCGCTCGGTAGATCACTCGCGGCAGATCCAACTGGTTTTGGCGGGAGAATTGGTCCTGTGATAGACTTGTTGAATTCGTTGCTGACGGGACACTGTTCTATTTCAATCACGTTGGTCTCAATGATAGGAATGAGTTTTTTCAACATATCCCAGCCTTGCGTGTTCAGCGTGTGTCCGTTCCGACCTGGTTTCAACTCGCTGGGTGGTGATTTTAGGAACCACTCTCTTATGTGGACGAACCATTCCCCTTCGTATGCTGCAGTGCTAATATATATATTATCTTGTAGCTTGAATGGAGTTTCAACCGTCTCTTTAGACTGAATCATTCTATCCACTCTAGGCAGGAATTGTTTGAATGAAAACCACCCATCTCTCGTCAGTCGTATGGCAACACCATAAGGTTTTATAATCTGCCCATTATGTCGTATACGTTGAAATGTTACTTGAGGAGAATTTCCTTCACCCCTCACTTGAACGTATAGATTACTCATTAGTCGATACATATTGGCTTTTACAGGTGCGACAGTCGTAGAATAAAGTGAGAAGCGCATGAGAAGTCTTTATATACGCATTGGTCATTTTATCAGTTGACCATGTGACGGTCGACCTAATTTTCGCGTGGACGCATTCCATGTCCGGTTAAGTAAGTAAACAGAGCGTATTCCTACGCCGAATAGAGGCGAAACTTACGGAGATACGATAAATTCGTATAGGAGCTTTACGGTAGACCCCTACACGAGGAATACAACGCCGCAAACCGCGAGCCCGTATGTCGCTTATTTCGAGAGAAATCGCCGAATCACGTGACACCGATTATCGTCTAATTGCGGCGAAAGTTACCGTCGGGCGATAAAATTGTATAGGACATTTATGGCGCATCTATACGAGAGGAATACGACGCCGTAAGCCGCGAGTCGCTATCATTCTTAGTTCCCGAGATATCGCCATTATGACGTCATCGGCTTCCCGGCTTCCCTGGTCCAGAACTCTCAAATCATGTTCTACTAAACGATAACATTAATTTGCTGATAAAATTGCGCTAATCTTACATTCATTATCTCAAACTTAATTGTTCATTCATTATCTATCACTTTTGATAAAAAACATTTAGGTGTTTAATATATTGATCAGAAATGGAAAATTTTGTCTGGAATCATAACTGATGTTACGATTTGCCATCTTCATACACAAGGCCAATTCTCCGTTCATATTTCGAAGTGTGAACGGAAAAGTCGGCTTGTTTGTGAAGATGCGATTTTCCCGTTGGTGTGAAATATATTCAGGTGAGATAAATAGACAGGTGGTATGACATATATCCAGCCGGGAACACGCAGCCGTGCAGCAGACCCAGGTACGTGCAACTAAACCGTTACTAACCCATCTTCATTTTATCCAGCCAATTTCTACGTTCCCACTTCGAACCTGCCTTGATTTATCTGACCCCTTCAGTGTTCAAAATCCGAGGTGTAAATTTCACCTACTAACGACAGAATTAAGAACCAATCAGAACGTACACATCGTTTGCGAGTGAAGTCACATAGAATGACATCATCCTCTATTAGCGGCGTCTTTCCTCCTAATAAGGTGCCCACTATTTACGTCAGCCGATCAATAACGCTCTTGTGCGACCCATTTCGAATTTCAAATGTTCTCGAGGTCAGTGACGTCTCGTGTCTATTTATAAGGTATTTGAACATTGAAGGGGTCCAGATATATCAAGGGAAGTTCAAAGTGGGAACGTAAAAATTGGCTGGATAAAATGGAGATGTTACTAACCACACTCCCCCGGAAACCTACCGGTGTCAACACAAGGGGGTGACATTCCCTCCACCTCAGACCAACAATCCATTGATGCACCATGGGAGTCACAGAAGCTGAAATCCTAAGGTGAATCTCTGGTACCGCTTGGATGTATGCTAGACTTCGGTCTTAACTGGCGTGAGGTCTGTTGTTGGAGCCAACATGACATCGCAATACTAATCGTTAACCCTGACCATTTTCATTATCTGTTATTATCTCCTTTGAGACCATCTTCACTTCCCTCTGAACCTCAAGCTTCTCGCTCAACGCTGTACTCCTTCTTTAAGTAAATTTTTTTTACTTATTTCTCCATTGCTTCCGATAACTTCGGCCTGTGCATCGATACTTTTGCCATGGGGAACTTCTCCCTGAAATTCTTCTTCAGTTACAATAACTTCTCCCTGAATTCTTCAATAGTCTCTCATTGGCCAACACCATTCTCTGAACTTTATTACTGTCTGACCAGGGCATCTGTGACAAACCGCAGCATGAGGAGGGGTCATTTCTCCCCTATAAAAGTTTATCTTAATCCTCAGAAAAGGAGGCTGAATCTTCTGGCAATATATATTGGGTGTCAAACTCTACCGGAACATGATACAAAAAAAATCAGTCAAGATGACATCTCTGATGATGTTAGTAATACAATGTAATATTGGAAGATTTCTTATAATTTCAAGCATTTTTATTAATGCAATTTTTCTCGGAAAATCTACATAATCAGGGAATAATTTCTATATGGTGTGAAATAAATTCGTGATGTGAATTTTTGGGGCAGTTTGAAGAAATTTGACCAATTTCCAATTTACCCATGATCCTCCACTTTTTGTCTTTTCGTTCCATAGCGAAATTTTGGTAGGACCACTTCCTGAACAATAGTAATATCCCTGGGTTAAAATAAATTTTTCATCTGGGTTAACTGCCTTCCTGAACTCAATGGGGTACAATAGTTTCTCTCTCATGTTTGACAGCTTTCGGAACTTGGATACAACAATTTCTTCCTCACCATTGATGACTTGCTTTCCGCACTTTAGTATCATCTCACTTGGATGCAAGAATTTATCCCTCATCTCTTATGACTTCCTTCCTAATCTTTATTATCATCTCCCTTGAATACACCAATTTCTCCCTCATATCTCATGAATTCCTTCTTGAAGTTTACTTTCATCTCTCTTGGATACAGCAATTTCTTCTTCATCTCTGACTTCCTTCTTGAACTTTAGTATCATCTCTCTTGGATAAAATAAAAAAAATAATAAATAATAAAATAATCTCCCTCATCTGTGAGATGAATTCCTTCTTGACTTTAGTATCATCTGGCTTTGATACAATAATTTCTCCGTCATCACTGATAACTTTGTTCCTGAACTTTAGTATCATCTCACTCGGATGCAATACTTTCTTTCTCATCTCTGATAGGCCTAAATTCATTTCAGAACTTTAGTATCATCTCCCTTGGATACAACAATTTATTTATCATCTCTGATAACTTTCTTTCTGAATTTTGGTAGCATCTCTCTCGGATAAAATAATTTCCTCCTCATCTCTGATAAATTCATTTCAGAACTTTAAATTAGTATCATCTCCCTTGGATACAATAATTTCTTCTTCGTCTCTGATGAATTCCTTCTTGAACTTTAGCATCTGGATACTTGGATACAACAATTTCTTTCTCATCTCTGATAACTTTATTTCTGAACTTTAGCAACATTTCACTTGGATACAATAATTTCTTCCCCATCTATGATAACTTCGGTTCTGAACTTTACAACATCTCACTTGGATACATTTCAGAAATAAAGTAAAAGATCAGTGATGGGGGAGAATTTTTTGTGTCTTAGTCGAATGATACTAAAGTTCGGAAAGGAAGTCATCAGAGATGAGGAAGAAATTGTTATATCCCAGGGAGGTAATACTAAAGTTGAGAAAGGAAGTCATCAGTGACGCGGAAGAAATTGTTGCATCCAAGTGAGATGATACTAAAGTTCAGGAAGGAAGAGAAATCAGTGACGAAGAAGAAATTCTTGCATCAAAGTGAGATGTCACTAATTTCCAGAAATGTTATCCGAGATGAGAAAGAAATTACTGTATCCGAGTGAGATGATTCAGGAAGGAATTCATCAGAGATTATGAAAAAAAATCTTGTATCCAAGTGACATTATACTGAAGCTCAAGAAGGAAGTTATCAGATATCTGACTTGGCTATAATAATTTATCTCTTATAACTTCCTTCCCGGTAGCATTGGATACAACAATTTCTTCCTCATCTCTGACGTCCTTTCCGCACTTTAGTATCATCTCACTTGGATGCAAGAATTTCTCCTTCATCTTTGATGACTTCCTTCCTTATCCTAAGTATCATCTCCCTTGGATAGACCAATTTCTCCCTCATCTCTCATGAATTCATTCTTGATCTTTAGTATCTTCTCACTTGGATACAATAATTTATCTCTCATCTGATATGACTTCCTTTCTGAACTTTGGTATCCTTGGATACAATAATTTCTTCCTCATCTCTGATTAGGTATAATCTCACTTGGATACAATACCTTCTCCCTCATCTCCAATGAATTCCTTCCTGTACTCATCTCACTTGGATACAATAATTTATCCCTCATCTCTAATAACTTTCTTCCTGAACTTTAGCATCATCTCACATGAATACAATAATTTCTTCCTCCTCTCTAATTCCTTCCTTCCTGTACTTTTACATCATCTCACTTTGGAGACAGATGAATTTTAATATCATCTCCCTTGGATACATCAATTTCTCCCTCATCTCTCATGAATTCATTCTTGATCTTTAGTATCTTCTCACTTGGATACAATAATTTATCTCTCATCTCTTTTTAGGTATAAGCTCACTTGGTTACAATACTTTCTCCCTCATCTCTAATAACTTCCTTCCTGAACTTTAGTATCATCTCACACGAATACAATAATTTCTTCCTCCTCTTTAATTCCTTCCTTCCTGTACTTTTACATCATCTCACTTTGGAGACAATAATTTCCTTCCTAAACTTTAGTATCATCTCGCTTTGATACAATAATTTTCTCCCTCATAACTTCCTTTCTGAACTTCGGCATCATCTCACTGGGATACAATAATTTCTTCTTCATCACTGATAACCTCATTCTTAAACTTCAGTATCATCTTCCTCATCTCTACTGAATTCCTTCCTGTATCTTACTTGGAAACAATAATTTCTTCTTCATCTCTAATAACGTCCTTTCTGAACTTGGAAACATCTGAACTCCTATCTTACTTGGATACAATAATTTCCTCTTCATCCGTCCTAAACTCATCTCTCCCTCATCTCTAATAACTTTCTTCCTGAACTTTCTTTAGTGTACTCTGGATACAATAACTTCTTCTTCATCACTTCCTTCCTAATCTCTAATAACTTTCTTTCTTCGGTATCATCTAATTTCACCGGAAGTGACGTGATCACCGGAAGTGACGTGATCGCCGGAAGCGACGTGATCGCCGGAAGCGACGTCATGGCCGGAAGCGACGTCATGGCCGGAAGTCACGTCATGGCCGGAAGTCACGTCGTCAAGCCACATCCACCGAGATAACACTTCATGTAGAAGTGTCCACCATATGAAATAGAAATGGGTACAAAGGGTAGGCGGTTGGTTTAGGTCAACACATTCCAATATGCAATATTCCATGCTGACAAAACGGTAGACACTATCAGACTGTAGTTGAAGGGTACTTGGATTTTTTTTCTTCAAATCAATAGAGCATGGAATATTGCACACGCATGTGGGTCTGCAGGAGATTCTATATTTAGTCCCACGGGCGAAATTTAAAGGGGTCAAATTTTGGAATCGTGTGTAAGAAACTCGTACCTTGTCAGCGAGTTCGAGAAGACAAGAAACTGACATGGCAGATTTGTTATTCTCTCTCGATCCTTTTCGTTCTGTGCCGCATTTCGAGTGCAAGTAAGTGTTTGTAACTAATAATATTGATGGCATTCTAAACCGATAGGACCATATGTTACGATAGTGGGGATTTGGGAAAAGTGAATGTAATTTTCTGGTCCGTTTCCGACGGTGTTTATCTATCCCGCGGCATGACTCTGATTAACAGATCAGAGTTTTGGTACTTGACTACTCCAGCCCTTGGTGGGAAGTGGTCCGCCATCACAAAATTTAACCCTACCGTATTGTTTATGTGACCTATCGCCGATTTTATTGCTTCCAAATACAGGGGGAATTAAGTATATACTTTAAGGGTATGTGAAATGTCATATTCTCTTAGCTCGGTAGGATGCAGATTTGCGGGAACACATAACAAATATGTGCCGACAATACAAAAAGTCCGATTTCAGCTAATACTAATAGCGGTTCGGGTAAAAGTTTGGATTTTCAAGATGGCGTTCTGTTGTGGCGAGGGTAATTTGGATAATTGGGATGAAAATGTTTAATATATTTCAATTTTGGATGAGTAAATATTTTGGAATTAACTGATAACTGCTCACACATTTGTTCCGTAACGTTTGTAATCTCGCAATGAACAATGTGCTTGTAAAAGTGTGCTCCTAGCATGCCTAGAGAAACGGCACAAAGTTATCATTCGGATTCGCTGGCTGTCGGCGAGGCCGCCGCCGCCGAGGGAGACAACAACAACCATCACTCCATCACTCAGCTGATGCAATGACCTGATGACAACAGTTGAGAGTGGATTTACACATAAACAGCAACAACAACAACAACAGAAATAAAAGTGGAACGTTTTTATCGATATCTTTGTCAAATCGGCCAATGACCAAGTCGTCCAAAGACGTTTTGCCCAAAGGTTGAGACGATTCTTCCAAAGATTGAAACACTTTGTCCGAAGGAATTTTTATAAAAATATAAACATACCCTGACCCAAACTTTTGCAACTTACAGCTTACACTATCCCAAGTGTCCCCTCATCTCCACTCGTGCCGTGAGCTCAGGTTAGCAACGGATCACATGGCATGTTGAGTCCAACTCGGAGATGCCATGGAGACAGTCAATGTTCATACCATAGCTGAAATATTACTGAATACGACGTTAGACCCAAATTTTCTCTCCCTCTCTCTGTAACATAATGGGAGGGACGGGTGGGAAAATAAAACTGATAATCTGCCTATGCCCCATCCAGTGAAACCTGGAACGCCTTCACGCCAGAGCTCTCATCCAAAATCTGTCAGAAGATGTCGCGAGGTTACACGTGGAGACACTTTGGATAAAACACTATTCCAAATGTCCTTATCGCCACTCATGCCATAAACTGTTTAGTAATGGATTAAATGGCATTCCAAGTCCGTGAACAAATCACATGATGAATGCCCAGCCTACATCTGCTACTCCTAACCCCAACATCAAACAAATCATCCAAGAAAAAATACAACCCCAAATCAGTTTTTAATTCAGTTATAAATTTGTCCGCCGAATAGGACATTCTATTTCTCAGTATTTTATCTATGCATCTACATGTAGCGTTTCATTGTCTGTGATGGACTTATGCAAGGCGTCCCTCATTTTCTTTATTATTTATTTCCGCAAATTATGTAAATTCTTTATTTTTATTGTATTTCATTTTCATAAGTACATGTAAACTCTTAAAGACATATATTTTCTGTACACAAAGTTTAGTCGAATAATTTTTACACTGTATTTTATCCACCTACATGACCTAGTAAAACCAACGTCCAATAACCTGGCGTGAATAATTTCTTTAAAGATCAAAAACGCTATTCCAATCAATATAGTAGTAATCAAAATCATTACCAACTTCGAACATTCCAAAGTATCCATGGCTTATCCATGTGTTGTCTGTTTGGTCGATATTTGCCCTAGGCAGGAGGCCTTAAAGTGTGATGGTAGTCTGATATGGCAAACATCAAACTCATACAATTCCCTGGGATCCTGAAATATTCCCACGCTGTAGTTTTGTAGTATTTCCCTGTAGTAGGCCTATTGTACCTTGCCGGCTGCCTCAACTGTCTGTTAATTCTTTGGTACAGTAAATTAAAATTGAAATTGGTGGTACAATGTCTACAATGGTTTATATATTGAGTATTTTCAGTATACATGTGCCTGTAATCGTTTTCTTATTTTTGTGTAAATTTAGTGCTGAATTAAAAGGAGTTGGTACGATAGTCTCCCGCTCAGACTAGATCTGGTGCTAAAAGTATTGTTTTGTCAAGATTATATCAAATGTTGCTTATGTATAAGCTTAAATGCATATATCCGTAAATAGCGAATTTTCATTCAGTAACCAATTTGAAATAATGATCTATCAAAATTTCCAAATAAAAAGTAAATATCATACAAAAATTGATTTTTTGGCTACTTCCCTGATCTCCTGGCCGATGGCCTTTTTGGACTGACTGTCAATGCAGAGTTAGCTCCCTTATCGCATGGCTCTGACACCACGTTTTTTTCTTCAAATTTCTGCTGAAATACATTTACAGTTTCTCAAGAGAAGGTGATAATTTATTTCATATGAGCTTACATGTACACTTTCATATAACAGGAGAATTCGTCTGATATCTCAGTATGTTTTTTACTCTATAAAAATTCCTTTGGATGTAGTGTCTCAACTTTTGGATGAATCGTCTCCACCTTTGGGCGAAATGTCTTTAGACGACTTGGTCATTGGATGATTTGACCTGTATTCTTTTTATCGAGCCCATAGCTTTAGTTGCCGAAAGCTCAATATAGGGGTCAAAATGACTGTTAAATTGTTGAAAACGCTGTGAAATCCGAATCACTCCCTGGTTCATTGCGTATTTCGCGTGCCATCTAACACTGATTGTTTAATAGATGAACACGTGATAATGCAGACAATAATACAAATCTGCAGTCTGGGTTTGTAATCAGCTAAACTGGTGCCAATAGCGATTTCAGAACTCTGCCACTTACCAGGGACATACATCATTGAAGACGAAACCACAAAACACATTTGTTTGAAACTCTCAACACAAGAAAGTAACAACATTAAATCTTTATTTATTGTAATTTATCAACATTGATGAAGGCTCCGGCATGAGAGTCGCGTCGAAAGCTTGTGCATTAAATATGTTTACGTGGAGTACAGCTCAGAAGTTTGTCTATTTCTATAACATTAAATCTGGTTGGCTATCGCTTTGATTTCGGACACTGAGTTAAACATTATCCGCAATGCCACTTACGAAATCAATTACAGTCTGCCTTTTTCACATTAATCTAAGGAAAATGCTATCTTGCCCTGGTTGTGGCAACAGGTGCACTGGTTCTGGTTCGTTCTCATGATCTCTCCCCATATATTTAACCTGGGATTTTAACTTGATAACTTGTGTAAATATTATAATAATATGGATCAAATATTCCTACTAATTCCCAAGAAATGACCAATGTGCTTACATTTACATGTACATGTATGATAATTTTGGCAACATCGGGTCGAAAATAGTCCAGTTGTCATTGATTAAAAATGTTTTCTGGGTTAAAGAGATGGCAAAGGGCCCTGATTAACAAACTGGAGCTCATGTCGGTGCACTACCTACTGCCATCGAGGCTAGATGGCATTGTCCAGGGATTAACTTGAATTATAATGCAAATCCTTCACTGGGCTTCAATAATTGTATGATCAGTCTATAAACAAATATTTGGTGGTATGAACCAGCAGGTTTTTCATAAACCAGGAACACTGACACTATTGCATATCTGAAAGATTTGTCCTGCTAAAAATAACTGATTTAATAATACATTAGATGTATGCCCTAGACCATCACATGTACATGTAATTAAGTCCCCTTGGCAGGGTACTTGTGTTAATGTGGACATTGCCACGTTAGCTCTAGTTGTCATCGACATCGTCTGTCTGTCCATCCATCTGTCTGTGGACATGATATGATATCTCAAGAAGGATTATAGCCAGGCATTGAAAATTCATACCATATATCTGGTGAAGGGTCAGAAGCCTATTGAAAATGACCAACCTTGACCTATTTTAGTTCTTGAACTTACATGGTGGGACTATTTCAGGCAGATACATGTCACTGTAAAATTGAGATATCGTGTACCGCTACTAGAAAATCACAATTTGAGAAGAAAAAAACCCCAGCTTTATTCCATTTTCAGCTTTACTGTGTGTCATCAATTCCAAGGTATCTTGTCTGAGGGTGACTGAATTTGTTACGACAAACCGCTGCATTAGTCATGCTAGCAAACCAGTACACCAGACATGCCAGAAATCATGAAATAGTGGTGTGAGTATAAATGATTTGGTTATTGCTTAATATTCCTTGTGTGATATATTTCCATACTGAAATAAGAATGATAAATCATAGCAATATTTTGCATGCATGTCACCAGCTGAAACTTCACATGATGATCAGGACACATGGGTGCATACATGTAACAGCATCTAGCCGATTGATCTAAAATCCCAGTGGCCATGTTAGATTTATATTTTTTATCATTTAGAAAGTGATCGTATAACAGTATTTTCGTTATTTTGGGATAACACTGGCGATTAGGTGCCTGACTCTGGGGTCGCTGGTTCAAATCCCGCACCGGGCTCGACCAAATTTTCAGCACTAGAATTTGTGCTATTCTAAGATAGTGTTATCCCAAAATAATGACAATACTGTTATACGATCACT
>JAVTVY010000014.1:0-33063 GCA_036873755.1 Hanleya hanleyi
CCCCCCACCCCATAATTCACACGCTCACATACACACCTCCCAGTCGTTGAATTCGACCAAATTTGTTTATCTTACAATTTCGATGTGACCGCCAATTGTTGAGTGAAGATGTTGGCAAACAGGCGGAGCTGTTTCTAAATCCACAGAGCTGATAGCTGAACAATATCAAAATTGTCTTCGTGTCAAATCACGCTTAATTATTTCAGGCAAAATGTTTAGCGAGGGAGACACATTATTGCTAGGTTTGGAAATACTATAACCATTCCCACATGTCCTCACAATATCTCAGTGATATCTATACTAAAATATGAATTGTTATCTTAAGTATATGTAATTCAATGTTGAGATGTCAGTTTGCTCGGTCAGTTTGCAGAGCAGTTAAAATTGTGCTTTTAGGTGAAGTTGGGTTGTGGAAGCATGCGCTTTTTTCCTGCCCTCAGATGGGAATATTCGGAGTTCTCGCCTATACAAATGCCAGTGGTATAATATAAGCTAGGGTACGTCCCTTGACCATTTCATTCTTGAGTAAGACAACCTTATATCACATGTGATGCTCTCGGTCCTCCAATCTCGCCATACTCGTATTCTTCTCTCAATTTATTCATCCAAGAATAACAATCTCGTGTTGCGATTATTGATCAAATGTAAGTGAATAACTCATCATACTTACACGCTTAAAACTAAAGTGTCGAAACTTTCTCGTAAAGTGTTGAAATAACCCTTTAAGTGTGTCCACAGGGACTGCTCTTTATAAGTGTTGTCCCTGTAGACACACTTAAAGCGTTATTTCAACAATTTATGAGTAAGTTTCAACACTTTAGTTTTAAGCCTGTATATTGCGGAGAAGATGCGGCAGGGAAGGAGGATCCGCATATAATCTACAGATTACATTCTATTAGGAAGCCTTTTTCGATATAATGAATATATATTATTAGCTAGTAACATTTTGTAAAAATGTTACTCATATTTTCTTTACCAACTGTCTGCATTAGTGCAGTAATCTAGCCACTTTAATTAAATATATGAAATATCTCAAACGATTATCTTGTTGTTCCAACAAACAAAGTACGATTATAGCGACAGTATTAACGGCATTTTCCTCATGCAAAATACATAGTTATCTTCTGTTAATAAGAGAAAGCAAACTTAACAAAATACAGCAGAAGACAAGTGAATATTTAAACAGGGGTGTCATTTGCGCAGTGCATCGTGGAAGCGAGACCTGAGTCCACCTATATCAGTAAAATACAATAGAACAGTTGATTACGGCTTCTATCGGCTATCAACCTAGCGAGAGGACGAACATTCCGCTATCGGTTGGACACATCGATAAGATGTAATTTGATCTTCCTGGCTGTCGGAAGAAATCGCCGTGATGTTCATGTCAGGAATTCGCCAAACAGGATTAAGAGCGACGAATAACTTCCAACGTCGAGGCGCGGATGACCGAGAAGCTTATCGGGATTTCGGCTCATTTGGACCGACATACGGCTATGGGTGACTTGTAATATCTCCAGTTTATCTGGGGATTAATATTTTAATGGTCTTTCAAATTACAAGCGTCTAGTCCGTCATTCATAATCCAGCCGTCGTCCATTAGAGAATATCCGCGTCCATAATCCAAAGACCTATTCCATTTTCCACATAACAGTATTAGCACCAAATTCAAAAAGACAATCTATAGTACACATAAACATAGGCTTGTTTCCTGCAAGAGAGAAGCGGTCAACAGTTTTCAATGATGCCGGCAAGACATCATGATGTTCCAAAAATATCAAATCCGTATCGCTGATCAGTATTCTTAATCCATAATATTCGTTATAGAGTCGTCATCCAACGTAAGTAACTGAGCTACCGATTTTAAATAGATAGATAATAAGTCAAGGAAAAGACGATATAATCCAAATAACGGGCGGATGAGCCAACAATGGTTATGGAGAGCGATTCAGACCAAACTCTGACTCGTAGTGTTAAAGAACCAAATTAACAAAAATACAACAGGTTACAAGAAGAAAAGTCTGTGGTGAAGACATTTCAAGTTAGGAATTCGGAGGAATGAGGTATAAGTATATATGAACGAGTATTGTGTACAATATTTTAGTAAATATGGGGCGGCGCTCACTGACCATTCAGAGGGAAATATGTTTGGCCTGTTTGTACGGCCCATACCGGCGAGACTAGAACATGAACAAATAAGCATAGTCCACTTTAATTCACACGTGCTAACGACATGCGCCATTGAACAAGATAGAGAAAATAAAATAACAGGGCAACAGTTTGGTTCCAAATGATCCTTGTCAGATTAGAGCATTTCGATAACAAACTCAACCTAGGGACATAAGCTGGTGAAATACAGGATATTTCACACTGCAGACATTTCGCCATTCAGATTCCCCCGGAATTTTTCACGGAGTTTTTTCTTTCAAATTTATTCACCAGTTCAAATAATTACTTAATTTCTAAAGCCAGGTAAAAAATATTATTTGGTTTGTTATTTTTATCCTGAAAGTCTGCCTGGCTGTTGCCTGAGTAGAATCAGTCGGTGCTTGATGCAATGAAATTCGTTTTGTTTGTCTTTAAACCCACCGATTAAACCTTTATTATCCTGACTCAGCCTATGGTTGACATTAGATAAGTAATTGCTTAGTATTTCTTTGAGATTCATTTTCAAAACATATAAGGGAAGTGGGAAGAGGTGCCGACATACTGACATACTGACTTCACAGTATAGGCTTACCGGTTAAACTATTCTAAAGCACATACCAAGAATCTGACGATTCGTGATATGTGTTAGGTACGCATTTATGGTACCTGTTCATGTGGCAACTTGGATGATATGACCTCACGGCCCCTAGCATCGGCATAAGCGGTATTAGATATTAGATTTATTACTGTGTGATGTCTGTTAACTTACATGCATATCATGTATGCTATTATTCAATCACGTAAAATGTAGACGGAAAATTATAATATGTATAACCTAAATATGCATTATCTCTCAATAGTTAATTAACACAGACAGTTATTAACTTATACCATTGTTTAATCATGTCAAATTATAGAAAAAAATAAATAAAAAATAAAAACAAATAGGAAAAAATGCTCACCATTGTTTTTGTCAATATTTCAATCTTGGTACACATTCGTACGAATCCAAAGTACAGGAATGTACAGAAAGGGGTAAATGTCCTAAGAGGGAAAAGTCTGTAAGAAAAAATGTCCGCGCAAGAAAAGTCCGCATGGGGAAATGTCTGAAGAGGAAATGTCCGCTCACCAAGCTGGTGATATGTATATATTTATCGAATATAAATTTTGTTACGAAAAAACAGTAATTGTTTAATTTTTGATTATCTGCACATTTTGTCTTTGACGTTTCTTCGATATCAATCAAATGATCTAAACTGGATATGTACTAATACTTAAATTCCAACAATAAAGTTAATGATCTCAATCCCGGACTTAATTATAATTGAAGGTATGTAATCCGTGAACAATATATTTTACCAGATATCAGCGACATATGGATCTGATCTCTTCCCGAATCCTACAGCCTGTTGCAGTTCAATTTATAACTGGTTTAATCTTGGGGAATATGCAATATGCATCACATTATCACAGAAAGGACTATTATATTACACTGATTATAGTTCTGGCAGCTTGAGTTTAAAACTACAAATGTGGTCCAGTTTTCATTTATCAAAAATATATCCTTTGTTGTAAGCATGGGAAAATTGCAAATTCAAGCCTGCCGCTGCTATCGGGGCACATTTATTTATGACTGACTTAATTTATCTCGAAAATCCGGGATTGGGCCTTTTCAATCTATGTTTACCAAGGAAGATATTTACCAAGCCGCACATATAGAAGATATGTGGTATTCATACAACAAAAAAGACATGTACCTTTGCCCTGGAAAATAATTTCGATAATATGTATCGACATAGGATAATGATAATAAGATTAGATCAGATTAGATATCTAACCTCACCCGGATATAATAAATTCACAAATTATGTCTCATTGATTCCATGGGCTAAAATGAGGAGACCCTCACAGTGACAAGGTATCATCAAGGTATCAAGAAGGTCCCAATAAGGTACAGGCCATATATCTGACATAGGTACAGGACAGGTACAGCTAAGCCATATACCTTATCTGTACCTCCAAATTTGTCATTTGATCCAACATGGACAAGGTACAGGTAAGGTACGTTCCAAAAATGCTAATGATGCCTTAACTGTACCTCGCTTGAATAAGGTATCAGTAAGGCACAGCAACAAGGTATCACTAAGGTACTGTTAAGGTATAGTGTAGGTACATGAGGATAAAACCAGTTCAAGAGCAAGGCGCAAGTAAGGTACATCCAGAGGTACCATCAAGGTATAGGGTCTTACGCAAGGTACCAGGAAGGTATATATATATGGTCAGCCATTTTATAGCTGGAGGTATCATTAAGGTACAGCTGAAGGTACCGGTAAGGTATACACTAGATACGGTCAATCCAATCCAAAAGATAGCAGTACATATAAGATGGCACACCATAAAGATAGTGCCATGGCACTGTAGCTCATCTGGCTGTAACTGGAGAAAGTAGCTGTAAGAAATTTTTACTAAAGAACTGCAGTAGATGAGTTTCTAACTTGCGTTGATAGCAGTACATATACGATAGCACACCATAAAAATCAACAAATCCGATTTCAGAAGAATATTTTAGTGTATTTTTTACACAAAAACAGTAATTCTCAAATTTGGCGATACATATCGCATGCTGATAGCAAAATACGAACGTAGCGTGCAAGATCTATGGCGCTACGTTTCGTAACATGTGTCTAATTCCGCTTAACCCGGGGCTAGGGGCCGTATGAGCCCATGTACTTCAAGATCCTCATGGTACTCATATGAACAGTCACAATCAAAGCGTGGCTGAGGTACATCATTTTTAGATGACGACTCTATAACGAATATTATGGATTAAGAATACTGATCAGCGATACGGATTTGATATTTTGGAACATCATGATGTCTTGCCGGCATCATTGAAAATTGTTGACCACTTCTTTCTTGCAGGAAACAAGCCTATGTTTATGTATACTTTTGTCTTTTTGAATTTGGTGCTAATACTGTTATATGGAAATGGAATAGGTCTTTGGATTATGGACGCGGATATTCTCTAATGGACGACGGCTGGATTATGAATGACGGACTAGACGCTTGTAATCATATTTACAGCAACATTCTTTCATCCGGCTCACTTGATTACAGTTATGGTTTGACTGTTCTTTCTTATTCACTGTCCTTTCTTTGTTGTATCCGGACCTGCTATTGATTGTTCTCATGTCGACATGGTAGAAAGCAAGTGAATCAAGGGGAGAGTGTGTGAATTGAAATCGCTTTCAACAATCTATCAGTCATATACATGTAACAATGTTTGTATCCTATTCCATTTACACCAGGAAACGCAAGTGAACTAAGCGCTGATCACCACAGTCCTCTACTTCGGTTCTTTAATCCTGTGACTTTGGCACCCATTGCCGGTTGATCACATGGGCTGTACTTGTTGAATGTGTTGTACAGAAAGCTGAAATTAATAAATAAACATCATTAGAAGGCTGAATACTTTTGCAGCCTGTCCCATGGCAAGTGACTGTGTGATTTCAATGCCCATTGTATTAATAATGAAGATATTTTCTGCAATAGTTAATCTCTAAATAACTATTATCACAATATATTAATTCCTGAATATCTTCTATCTAAATAGAATGATGTAAATGCACTATGATATTTCACGAACATAGCTTCTTACATGGTAGTGTGACCAACGTCACAGGAAGTACGAAGTAGGGTTTGATATGATTTAAGAGTGCACTCGAGAGATGACTTGGGGCCCTATGTGCTACCGTGAGAGAATTTATATAGCAGTCTCTAATTAACAGTGGGTACTATTAACTTTCCCAGATGTCACTGCTGGTGAGTCATTAGCGTAGGAAGTATTATCGCCCTCAGTCCCTATTACCCTGGACACTTATCAGTCCAGCAGTGCAGCATAAGGTCATCCATCCAAGTCTTGAACGGGCTCAAAGTCGCTTAACTTCGGTGATTTTATGAGAACCGGTGTGTCCAACGCGATATGCCGTATCAGGGAACCTTCAAAAGTCACAGTGAAACATACCGCCAAATGTTCCCGATGGGCATGTCCGTGCACTCGCTGAGCCATCAATAAATAATAAAACAAGAGCACAGTCTGAACTCAAAATACGCCCGAAAAACATATCAGTCTGAGCAGGTGGAACAGTGAATTGAAAACTTTCAACACTGTATGGATTTACATACAGAAGATAGTTAATGGTTACACATCGTCTCCCCCTAATGCATCTACCTACCAAACTTCAGATAAGTAGCTTGAAAACTGTGCGATACAGTCCGGACACGAGTGAAACTACGTTTAGAATCGCCGAGATAAAGAGGGTGTGTCTGGTTGCCATGGAAATGGCCCATATCAGCAAAAGCAACCCATGACATGTCTCTCCCTAATGCACCTACCTACCAAACAGATCAGTAGCTTGAAAAGTGTGGGATATATAGTCCGGACACGAGAGAAACTACCTTTACAATGGCTGAGATAAAGGGGAATGTGTCTGGTTGCCATGGAAACGGCCCACATGAGCGAAAGCAAAACATGACACCTCTCTCCCTAATGCACCTACCTACCAAACTTCAGATCAGTAGCTTGAAAGCTGTGCGATATATAGTCCGGACACGAGAGAAACTATCTTTACAATGGCTGAGATAAAGAGGGTGTGTCTGGTTGCCATGGAAATGGCCCACATCAGCAAAAGCAACGCATGACATGTCTCTCCCTAATGCACCTACCTACCAAACTTCAGATCAGTAACTTGAAAAGTGTGCGATATATAGTCCGGGCACGAGAGAAACTACCTTTACAATGGCTGAGATAAAGAGGGTGTGTGTGGTTGCCATGAAAACGGCCCACATGAGCGAAGGCAACGTATAACACATCGTCTCCCCCTAATGCACCTGTGACCTACCAAACGCCGGGTTTGTCGTTTGAAAAGTGCGCGATATTCAGCCCGAACACGAAATGGACGGATGGGCGGACAGACAGTGCCATCCCATAACACGTCCGCTTTTTCAAGCGCGCTTATAAAAATAATTATAAAAAAAAATTCGGTCAGCTCAGAACTTGCTGGTAACAATGCCCTAATGCACGTTCATGCCAAAAATCAAGGTTCTAATGTGAACGGTTCTCCCGTTTTTGCCGACGAAAGGATTCGGATGGACTGACTCACTCACTCATTACCGGACAACTTTAAAATGGTAGAAAAATCTAATGTATCTGACATTTAACCGGTGCCCAGATAGTGATTTTGCTCACCCTTTATTGCCCCAACCATGTCACCGTTCAGCGCCAGCAGTTTCCCCCTAGCTAGGTGTTCAAGTGAGAAGAGCGTGTTCATCAAATATCTCGCTGCTGGTCTTCCATCACCCTGGGCAGAAGTGTTTGTCTCTGTTGGCTGTTTCAGTCTTCTAGAAGGTGCATTCACATGGTGACTTGTTCATTGCCTGGTGATACTGGTCCTGGTATACGAACACACCACTTCCAGGTGACTGCTGAACCATCTGAAACAGAGTATAAACATTTCAAAGAAAGAATGATAAAAAGTACACCTCCATAAAACATGTACCAACGTACAATATCACAGGATACAGGCCTTGCTGATTTATTAATTAATTTGCTAACAATGGACACATATATACTCTCGGATATCACGTCACCTTATGATAAACATTAGTATAGTGTACTCATTGTTTTATCAGCATGATCAGCCCCTAATTCCACCAGTACTAATTTTTTTTTCCTTGGCGAAGTCCAGAGTTGTTGCCCTTGAATTTGTCACCGAGATGAGTTTGCATGTTCAATAAAGGCGGTCATATTTTCTTGTTTTGGGGTTTGAGGCATAAACTAAATTACATACAACCAAACCACATATCATCCATGGCCGAGAATGAAATACCTATTATTAAGCTGTTCTAAATTAATATTCTGTTCTAACTGTGAATATCACAATCAGAATGACCCAGTTGCACATTATTGAGAGAACAAAGAAGAGCCCATATGTTCACTGATCTGTGACTTCAGTTGAGCAGCTACTGGGTTTATATGATTTCACTTTTCCCTATCTTTTAACCCTGGAGAGTAATTTGAACTCCTGATAACTGGCATAATTTTATACATATGAACAATATTTTCCCAATATTCAAGCATAATGACATATTTTTCGAATACTGGGAAAATATAGTAGTACATGCATAAAATTATGCCAGCTATCACCAGTTCAAAATAGTCAAGATAGGCGAAAGTGAAATTATACAACTCAGTAGCTGATCAACTGTTCTCTCAATGATGTGCAACTGAGCCATTGGATTATGGACGCTGATATTCTTTAATGGACGACGGCTGAATTTATGAATGACGGACGGACGCTTGTTATTGGGCAGAAATTCCAGCAGCATGACAAACCTAGTGTGTCAGCCAGGATATAAAATCTACCTGTCAAAGTATCTCATTTTGCTAGATTTGGACAGTCCACTAAATTTTCTTTCTTCATATCCATCCCACGTTAAATTTTCAAATTATTGTCTATCCAAATTTAAAATTGTCTGTCCATTGGGATATATCTCTGGCTAAATCCTGTTAATGAGAAAAGACAAATACTTACACTATACTGCTGTACCATTGACAGAGGTAAGATCCCAGGTTTGGCTTTTGAATATCCTTCTGCCTCTGTTACTGGTACTACATGTAAGTCAGAATCTGCAAGATGAATATCAAAAGGCAATTAATGAATTATTATAAAACTTCATCAACATCGATCAAATATATATTACTGTATCCTATCAGTTGACATCAAAACTGAAGAATCACCTACTTAACTTGCTCAAAAATCAAATCAGGATAGTAGAAATAACTAGAACTGCAAGCAGTTTTGGCGGCTTCCGATCTAGTGTGTGATTGAGCAAGTAGGGTTTAAACTAGTTCTCAACCCAGCGACAAAAGGTCAATAGAGCACGAAATGCGCTTTTATACTACTACATGTGAGTGAATATACTGTTGCTACACTATCCTCTATGTATTGCGCCGTAAGGTCAATAGGGATTGAAATGCGCTTTTATACTACTAAATGTGAGTCAATATACTGTTACTATAAAAACTACCCTCTGCGCATTGCGCCGCAGGGTCAATGGGGCTCGAAATGCGCTTTCATACTACTAAATGTGAGTCAATATACTGTTACTATACTATCCTCTGCCCTCGGGTTGCAAGCACATATCGCAGGCAATGAACCAACAACCAACAGCAGTAGTTCAGATGCGTTCAGTTTCTGACAAATGTTTTTATTGTTGTTGTTGTTGTTGTTATTTCACAATGATGCAGAAAGGACAAGAATACCGTCACCTACAAATGTTCAATTAAAGTGCAGTGCCTCATTCTGCAGTGCCTCATTCTACATCTTACCTTGTTACTTTGAGGTCTAAACTGTGAACAGACGCATTCACAACGGAGAAATAACTGAAGTCTTTAGAGTTTCTCGAACACTCAAACCACTGATCAACATATGCGAAAAACTTGCTGGGTCACGTAATTACACTGATTTCCTCGTGTCCACATAAGGCACCACAGGTGTCGGAATAGAACCACATGACGGGAGGTCCTAGGGCAAACTATGACAGCGTTGTTAGTATGATACACGCTAATTCCTATAAATCACCCTATTTTCGAGCCATTGCTGTGACGTACGAATATCTGTGTATTAGCCCTTTTGCAGAGTTTTATCCGTCCCTGGCAAAACGCATTTGTAAAATCACGGGATCGAAGTGATGTGTAATTATATCATTATTTAATTGTATATTTAATTGTATAATTATTTCTTTTCCCCAAAGAATGAAAGAATGCAGTATAAAAGCGGAACCGAGTCGGCTTCTGAAATTATGCATTCTAGGCGATCTAGAAAATCCTGACAGGCTGGACATTCAATTCAATAATAACATCCATTGTGGATAAACTGTCTAGCGGGGGGGGGAGGGGAGGGGGGAGAGATGCGTCAACATATAACCTATTCTAATTGTAATAATGAAGTTATGATTTTAAAATTCAGAACTGTACTGTGCATATCGAACAATTCTCTCAAAATTTCTGTTTTTGTGGAATTTACGGTCGATCATCAAGGATGAGACGGTCCAAGTAAAGGGAGACAATCCATGTAAACGACACTCAAACTTCATGAAAAGGTAGACAAAACAGTCTATATTTGTTTTCTGCGTGTCTTTTGTCTGTTTCTAGTATTCACGAGTTGGAAAAGGTTATGCTCTTGTATTATGTATAAGACTAAGTGAATTTATTGGATCGGTTCAATTTAGGAACGTGAAATTGTATCGTTTTTCCAACAAATCCCCGAGTGAATGTTGCAGGCTGCAGATGTATATAACGCAAGAGGCTGCAGATGTAACAGAAAATACAAGGCATTGTGCAGTTATTTCTCCCATTGGATTTTACGACGACTTAATTGTTGAAGCTTTTGCAATAAAATAGTGTCAGTCCTGAATGCTCTTTACTCTTTACAGGTTAAAATACCCTTCTGCGTGGTGTATGCCGACGGTCATAACACACGAAACTGGGTTATCTTGAGGTGTTCTGGCCCCGAGACCAGTAAAACATGCGACATGACAAAATTCTTGACAATTTTTGCCGAGCTAAATTCGCGCTCGCATAAATGAGGTGATACTTTTGAACATTTTTCACTGCCTTGAGATAAGGGCGCACAGACATCCGCCCCATCCCCTGTAATTAACACTATATTGGACCCAGAGTTAAAATCAAGTTTTCTGCGAAACCCTTTGGGCTGAATTTATATCAGCGCACTGTAAAAGAATGGCATTTTCAATTTTAAATGTCTGTTCTGATGGGGATTCGACTATGTGACTCCTACATGACCGGCAAACTCCCTCGTTTTTTCTACGAAACAGCGCAATACCACCATTTCGGAATATCGGGAAAATTATTTAAGCTACGATTATATTACTCTCTGATCTTCCCTTATCTGTCGTACGGAAATATTCCATCGAGCCATCTAAATCCGTTGTTTCTGCTACAAAAGCGTGCTGTAAGAATTATATCTCTTTCCAATAAACGTGATCATACACTTCCAATTTTCCTCTCGCTGAAAATTTTGCCACTTCTTCAACTGAACCAATATTCTTGCTTACGTCATGTCCACAAGTTTTTATATAATCTTGATCAATTACCAAACATCTACCAAACCTACTTCACCAGGCAATATGCTATTCATCAATATCAAACAAGAACCCGCAACATCAATCTCTACAGACCTCGGGAATGGAACAAACTTCCCTCTTACTTAAAAACAATTGATTCCTCGTCACTCTTCAAGTCAAAGGTTAAATCCTATCTTCTTGAAAAATGTAGTCAATTTTGATGATCCTTCGTATTAAGCTGTGTACACATCGCATCGTTTTTTAGCTCAACTCACCTATTACATTCGCTCAACCTAATTAGTTAAATATCTAGGGATAGAACAAGCCCATCTGGGCTTTATTCCCGCCATCCACATTTCTACAACTGTCAATCTTATGTTATCATATACATAATATATATAACTTTTTTCCCTTTCCCTTATATGATTGACACTGAGTATGTATTTCTTTATGGATATTTGGTGAATAAAATCTAATCTAATCTAATCTAGCTGTGCTGGAAATGACGGCATTGCTTCATTTTACATCTAACCAGCAACATTTCTGCATATTGTATAGCCATGACGCAATGCATATATAGAGTCACTTTTCACGTCAAAATCCGTTAATTGAAAATTCGACCATTTTGATTGGTCGATGGCGGCCATCTTTATTATCCGATGAACTTTATGAGTCATAAGAAGGGAGAACTCTGTCCATTGATCATGTGTACCAAGCTTCACAACGATCGGAGCAGCGGTTTCAGAAGCGAAGATCAATGAAGGTTTGGAGCTAAATCCAAGATGGCCGCCAAACCGTTCAGCCAATGGAAAATCTGTTTTCAGTGCAACAGACCATGGCCTTCTCGACATATCACAGTGACCTAGAAATCCGTATCTATCAGAGTTCAAGAGAATAAGCCGTTGAAAAATTGGCAAAGTTTTGCACAGAATTCAAGATGGCGGCCAAACCACGTGACCTAGGAGCAACATTTTTGCATATTCGTGATCGCCATATGGCAGTGCATATATGTAGCCACTTTTCCCGTCCAAATCCGTCATTTGAAAATCCGACAATTTTGATTGGTCAATGACGGCCATTTCGTTTAACGGAACAACTTTTCGAATAATAATTTGAGAGGCCTTGATCCATTGATAACGTGTGCCAAGTTTCGTGTCGATTACCTCATTGGTTTCAGAGGAGAAGAGTTTGCAAGAATTTTCTGAAAACGAGGTAAATCCAAGATGGCCGCCGAACCCTGCGACCAATCACAACCAATTTCTAATATGCACTAGACCTCCACATGCCTATTACGTGTGAGAAGTTTGAGCATGATTGGCCTGATGGTTGCCGAGACCCAGCGACCATCAAATCATGGAGAATCCGTTAACAGAAAACACTAAATTCGCAAATTTGTGGCAGTTACTTTTGAGAATTGCGGGAAAACTATTGAAGCTAGGTGAAAACTGATGGAATACTTTCGAAAGAGCTGCTCCTGCACAATATAATGCAACAAACGGCAATGATGTACCTCCCGTAGTTTCAGAGTTATAGCCTCTACAAGATGCGTTCCGTTTTTGACAAAATTCAAGATGGCGGCCAAACCACGTGACCTAGGAACAAAATTTTCGCATATTCGTGATCGTCATATCAGATAACATATATTTCGACACCTTTCCCGCTAAAATCCGTTACTTGAAAATCCGACGATTTTGATTGGCCGATGGCGGCCATTTTGTTTTACGTAACAACTTTCCAAATATAAGTTTGAGAGGACTTCATCCATTGATTACGTGTGCGAAGTTTCGTGTTGATTGCTCCATTGGTTTCAGAGGAGAAGAGTTTACAAGAATTTTCTGAAAACGAGGTAAATCCAAGATGGCCGCCGAACCCTGCGACCAATCACAACCAATTTTCAATATGCAATAGATCTCTACATGCCTAACAAGTGTGTGAAGTTTGAGCATGATTGGGTTGATGGTTGCTGAGATTTAGCAATCACAAAATCACGGAGAATAAAAATAATAATAACTAGAACTGCAAGCAGTTTTGGCGGCTTCCGATCTAGTGTGTGAATGAGCAAGTAGGGTTTAAACTAGTTCTCAACCCAGCGCCAAAAGGTCAATAGAGCACGAAATGCGCTTTTATACTACTAAATGTGAGTCAATATACTGTTACTATACTATCCTCTGCGCATAGCGCCGCAAGGTCAATAGGGAACAAAATGCGCTTTTATACTACTAAATGTAAGTGAATATACTGTTACTATACAATCCTCTGCGCATTGCGCCGCAAGGACAATAGGGCTTTAAATGCGCTTTTATACTACTGATGTGAGTCAATATACTGTTACTATTCTACCCTCTCCGCATTGCGCAGCAATGTCAAATGGGGTTCGAAATGCGCTTTTATACTACTAAATGTTACCCAATATACTGTTACTATACTACCCTCTGCACATTGCGTCGCAGGGTCAATAGGGCTCGTAATACGCTTTTATACTACTAAGTTCAATAGGGCTGGAAATGCGCTGTTATACTACTAAATGTGAGTCAATATACTGTTACTATACTACCCTCTGCGCATTGCGCCGCAAGGTCAATAAGGAATGAAATGCGCTTTTATACTACTAAATTTGAGTCAATATACTGTTACTATACTATCCTCTGCGCATTGTGCTGCAAGGTCAATAGGGCTCGAAATGCGCTTTTATACTACTAAGTTCAATAGGGCTGGAAATGCGCTTTTATACTACTAAATGTGAGCCAATGTACTGTTACTATACTACCCTCTGCGCATTGCGCCGCAAGGTCAATAAGGATTGAAATGCGCTTTTATACTACCAAATGTGAGTCAATATACTGTTAATATACTACCCTCTGCGCATTGCGCCACAGGGTCAATAGGGCACGAAATGCGCTTTTATGCTACTAAATGTGAGTCAATATACTGTTACTATACCATCCTCTGTGTATTGCGCAGCAAGGTCAATAGAGTTCGAAATGCGCTTTTATACTACTAAATGTGAGTCAATATACTGTTACTTTACTATCCACTGCGCATTGCGCCGTAAGATCAATAGGGCTCGAAATGCCTTTTTATACTACTAAATGTGAGTCATTGTACTGTTACTATACTATCCTCTGCGCATTGCGCTGCAAGGTCAATAGAGCTCGAAATGCGCTTTTATACTATTAAATGTGAGTCAATATACTGTAGTTTGCAAGATTTTTCTGAAAACGAGGTTTCAGAGGAGAAGAGTTTACAAAAAAATTCTGGAAACGAGGTAAATCCAAGATGGCCGCTGAACCCTGCGACCAATCACGACCAACTTTCAATATGCACTAGATCTCCTCATGCCTAATTCGTGTGTGAAGTTTGAGCACGATTGGTCTGATGGTTGCTGAGAAATAGCACCCACAATATCAGGGAGAAGCAGCTTCCCGTCTAGTGTGTGAATTAGCAAGTAGGGTTTAAACTAGTTCTCAACGACCCAGCGACCATCAAATCATGGAAAATCCGTTAACACAAACCATTCAATTCGCAAATTAGTTTCAGAGTTATAGCCTGTGAGAGATGTGTTCTGACAAAATTCCAGATGACGGTCAAACCACTTGACCTAGGAGCAAAATGTTTGCATATTCGTGATCGTCATATCAGATAACACATATTTATACTTTTTTCCCGTCCAGTCTCCCAACAAGTGCCATTTTTGATACTACCGCCAGTATGATGATTTTGAAGAATAGGTTTTGCAGCTGATTACGGAATTAATTCAGTCTCATTTTATTCATTGGCATTGAACTGCGTACAGAGTAAAAATGATTCCCACTCAAAGATGATTGCTGAAATAAGATAATTGTCACACTTATTCCTTTTTGCGTTTTATTGTCTGTCATATATATTGCATCGTTTCCCGATGTTTCTTCCAATTGCTGTGAGCATGGGTACGAAACGTTGGCTAACACGTATTGGCTAACGGTCACACCGGTTGGTTCACATGCTATGTGTTCAAGTATGGGATGAAGTGTGGAGTGCACCTTTACAAAGAAGCCGGTAAGTGTGGTCGATGTTGTTTCCTCTAGCTGCAGTGGTTTTTCGCTTATAAACTCGTTTACTGCGTGTTTGTACCTATCTCATATATATATTATGCGTGATTAATGTTGAATGGATCATGATTTGTGGTTTTTAGCGTGTGCACAGATGCACATGGTAATTTCGAGGTGAAAATTTAGTGACAACTGACAACAACAACAACAACAACAACAACACCACTACGGCTGCACTTCGGTACTTCCACGAGGGAAATAAATATACAAGTTGTAACAGGAAATTGACCATTGTCAAGTTTTAAAACGTGAGAATTATATTCCACTCATCCAGGCGCCAGACAAAAGGCATCAAAACCTAATCAAAGCATAACACCTTTGCATTGAATTGTTGATGGACAAAAGCCCCAGTGGACAAAACCGCAAGAACAAAATTTGGAGAAAGAATAGTTATGGATTAAATTATCATGTGTAGTTAATAGACTAACCTCGGGGAGTAAAAGGTTACGTTCACAGTACTCGTACACAAGTGCGAACAGGCCCAGACGAATCTATCGAGATTTGATCTGTCCGTTAGCACAGATGTTTATTATATGCAAATACACGGTACAATTCGTCGCTTTCCAAAATATCAGAGGCACTGCATTTTGATAGCTTGTGCCAGACAAAGTGCATCACAGTACTCGTACACCAGGGCAAGCAGGCCCAGGCAAATCTGTCCAGTTTTGGTTTGTCTGTGTTAGCGCACATCCGCCAGATTTTGTGACACTCGTACAATGAACACCGATACACCGATGTCGCTGAAACTTTACATGGTGATTGGACCATATGGGAACTGATGCATATCCCCCAATGAAGCCGATTGGCCAAAGGCTCCGGCGGCCATCTTGGATTTAGCCGAAAACCTTTGAAAATCTAATTGTCCTGAACCGCTAAACCGATTAACGCGAAACTTGGCACACATGTTCGATGGATCTGGGGCTCTCAAAATCCTATTCGAAATTTTGCTGCGTAAAACAAAATGGCCGCCATTGACCAATCAAAATTGTCGGATTTTTAAATTACGGATTTGGATGGGGAAAGTGGCTACATATATGCATTGCGATATGGCGATCACGAATATGCAAACATTTTGCCCCTCGGTCACGTGGTTTGTCCGCCATCTTGAATTTTGTCAAAAACGGAACACATCACAGAACACATCTTGTACCGGCTATAACTCTGGAACTATGAAAGGTACAGCCTTGCAGTTTATTGTATTAAATTGTCCAGGAGCAGCTCTTTCGGCAATATACTAACCGTTTCAGCCTAGCTTCAATAGTTTTGCCGTTATTCTCAGATGAAAATCACCCAAATTGGTGAATTGATGTTGTTGTTGTTGTTGCGGAACATTGCACATATATCTCGGTTACCGATAACCGTAGAGTATCAAAAATTTGGGATATTACATTGATCAATTAGGCGTAAAACTTAGCGAAGTCGAAATCTGATTTCATTTGTCAGTTAATGGAATGTGATTTGTCTCATATACACAAACTCCAAAAGCGTGCGATTCGACAAATATACGATCTCTCCTTTAGGGAGAGTACGCAAACACATTTTCATGATTCTAAATGTCTGACTGCACCAACTATGGTTAAATATCGAACAGCAGTTATGGTATATAAGACACTGAACAATCTGACCCCTCAATACTTAACGGAACTGTTTAAATATGTAGACCAAGTTCACACGCGAAGGACATGAAGGACAAGGAGTTCTGCAAATCGACTATTGTATGTACCAAAACACAGGTTGAGTCTTAAAAAACAGTCTTTTTCGCATAGTGGCGCCATTACATGGAATAGTCTCCCGGAACATGTGAGAGTGTGTAATTCTCTAGGTTCTTTTAAGAAAGCCGCATTTGACCATTTCTTAAACACTATGTAGGCCTAGCTATAATCAATGGTCATACGTATATGCAGTATCATTGAAATGTTTGTTTTACGAATGGTTTTATGTATATTTATAGTTTTATCTGTTACCTATATGCACATTTCAACTATATTTTATATTTGAAAGTATAGATGGATTCTTAACAATGTATATAGTTATTAACCCCAGAGGGCCATGGGGAAGATTAGCCATGCTAACCATGTTTTACCCTCAGTAAATAAAGTTTATCTATCTATCTATCTGTACGGGGAACTTCGTTGTTGTTGTTGTTGTTGTTGCGGAACATTGCACATATATCTCGGTTACCGATAATCGTAGAGTATGAAAAATTTGGGATATTACATTGATGAATTAGACGTAAAACTTAGCGAAGTCGAAATCTGATTTCATTTGTCGGTATTGGGATATAGTGCCCATCGGCACTAGTAGTATACAAGGCGTAAATTGGCGAAATAGCGCCTCACTGCGCATGCGCAGAACCTTGTGTGACGTCATAAGTGTGTAAAATGGGGCGGTATTGGGGCGGTGTGCGCATGCGTGATGTGTGGTGGGAGGTGGGTACAAGATGGCCGCCATGTGGGAGGTGGGTACAAGATGGCCGCCATGTGGGAGGTGGGTACAAGATGGCCGCCATGTGGGAGGTGGGTACAAGATGGCCGCCATGTGGGAGGTGGGTACAAGATGGCCGCCATGTGGGAGGTGGGTACAAGATGGCCGCCATGTGGGAGGTGGGTACAAGATGGCCGCCATGTGGGAGGTGGGTACAAGATGGCCGCCATGTGGGAGGTGGGTACAAGATGGCCGCCATGTGGGAGGTGGGTACAAGATGGCCGCCATGTGGGAGGTGGGTACAAGATGGCCGCCATGTGGGAGGTGGGTACAAGATGGCCGCCAGTGTCAGTCAGTGCAAGATGTGGGAGGTGGGTACAAGATGGCCGCCAGTGTCAGTCAGTGCAAGATGTGGGAGGTGGGTACAAGATGGCCGCCATGTGGGAGGTGGGTACAAGATGGCCGCCATGTGGGAGGTGGGTACAAGATGGCCGCCAGTGGAAGATGTGGGAGGTGGGTACAAGATGGCCGCCAGTGGAAGATGTGGGAGGTGGGTACAAGATGGCCGCTAGTAGTAAAATGTATAAAAGGAGTTGATTTTTAGGGAAAGGGTGTATTCAATCTGACTTACCTGACCTGACTTCATCAGCCAGCCAGCCAGCCTGCCTGTCAGTCATCCAGCCTACTTGTATCAGCTGTGGCCATCCCTATTACTTTTTTCGATTTTACCAGTGCAAATTTAACAGACTATTACTCCGTAGCAGTTTTTCATCCACCTGAGCCCCTAGTCATGACGTCATCATCATTTTTCTCACACCCAGTCCATTACATCGTCCTTCATGAATGCTTCACTTTGATACCTCACTCCATCCCATTGGTGCATTAGGGGCTTCCCTAAATGCCAAAACGTATATTTTCACACCTTTGGGGGGCCGCGCATGCGCAGAATCACTCTAATTCAACCCCATACTCAGTGCATCACATGCTCCTTCACCTAAGCTTTAATTTGATACCTCTCTCGACCCACTACCTCCAAATTAAAAAAAGAGTGTATTTATACACTCCTGAAGCAGCTAAAAAAATTTTTTTGCAGGTAGAGGGTCGAGTGAGGTATCAAATTGAAGCTTAGGTGAAGGAGCATCTGATGGACTGAGTATGGGGTTGAATTAGGGTGATTGTGCGCATGCAAATACCCCATCGGTCCAGTAGAGGCTTCCCCAGCTCCAAAAAGGCTATTTTTATACCCCTTCACTGCCGCGCATGCGCAGAAGGGTGATAGTTCAATCCCATACCCAGTGCATCAGATGCCCCTTCACATAAGCTTCAATTTGATACCTCACTCGACCTCATTGGCCCATTAGGGGCTTCCCTAGATTGGCTGTTCCATCAACCTTCCCTCCTCCCGACCCCGCCCCCTTTTTCCCTGCCTTGTTTTCAATATTTAATTGTTAAAAAAACATATAAAATGAAAAAGATTTTTTTTGGCTCCATGAATCTTTTTTTCCTTGTTTTTAAAATAAAAAAAAATTTTGGCTGTTCCATCAACCTTCCCTCCCCCTTGTCCCCCCCCCCTTCTAATTCCCCTTTTTCCGTTTTTTCAATATTTAATTGTTAAAAAATTGAAAAAATTGAATTTTTTTTCTTTGGGGATAACAATGATGGGGTCTGATGTTAATTTTTGTGCTTTTAGAAGTTTCCTCTTTCCGGGGAAGATGGTTGGCCCTGAAAAGGGCCGTTAGTGTTACACCACCACCACACTTAGGCACGGTAGATTTTCTTTATCCCTCCTACATGTTTCCGGCAAATTGGACATTTTATTTTCAGATGGTTCTCGCCGGCCTCAGTGCAATGGCACATGTCTCCTACACACGTCAGTGTCACCCAACAACCCGCACATAGGCATAAATGACCGCATGGTAAAACAGCAAATTCGCTTTCGGCATCTGTACATATGCTACAGCGTGATATTTTCTGCTCTTTATCCAGTTGTTCGTATTGTCTGTGAATCTCCTCGTCCATTTTAATCAGGTCTTCTTTCAGTCCATTAATCAAGTTGTTCAGGCGAGTTATCTCGGCTTCACACCCACAGCATTGTTGTGGTGGAGTTTCGGCGGTAGTTGAAATCATTGGAATTTCACCAGGCGTTGTCGTTGGCCCACGTCTACTATTTAACCATGGCAGTTCATCTTGTAGTTCCTCATCAGTTGAGTCATTATCAGGTTCTTGTATGGTTTCCATCGTGCTTATTTCTGCGTCATGTTCATCCCTTAGTCTTTCCAATTGTGCATTTTCTTCCACAGTTCGCCGCAGTTCTTCTAATTCTTCTGTACTGCGTGTTAAGATGGTTGTTTCGTTTTCCAATTCCCTTTGAAAACTGGTGGTTACCATCATTCCATCATTTTCCTGAACGCTAACCAGCTCTCTGTGTTCTGTAGCTGCATTTCTCGGGTCCCTAGCGGGGTGATGTGTAAACAGCGCACGTCTTGTTGAATTCATGATTGTATGGGTGAATAACTGTCACAATATACACGTATTTATACTTTTAGTGGGCTGTGGGAGGTGGGTACAAGATGGCCGCCATGTGGGAGGTGGGTACAAGATGGCCGCCAAGTGTCAGTCAGTGCAAGATGTGGGAGGTGGGACAAGATGGCCGCCAAGTGTCAATGAGTACAAGATATGCATGGCCGCCAAGTGTGAATGAGTGCAAGCTATGCTCACTGTATATGAGTGTGTTTGTTATCATTGTTCAAGCATAAAAATTTCCTATTTTTTTCCATAAATCCGTTACAATTTTCTCGGAATTATGATAAGACTAATCCATAGTGTACACGTATTTTTTTAGCCAGGAAAATTAAATTATTTCCAATGTACCTGGGTTTTAGACTACCGTACACTAACTTTATGATTTTTAAAATGCCTAAAAATTAATAAAATAATCATATATTCTAGCGTTAGGTTGTTAAATTTTTAAATATAACACTAATGAATTGCCTGAGTTTAACTTGTAATAAAATTTACAGGTGCCCTGATATTTATTGTAAAATGAAAAGCTGTTTATAATTGTTAAACAAACACACATATATTTTTTCTTCAGCAGCGTAGCACACGATACAACCAGAGTGTTTTCGCTGCGCGTGCGCACGTGTCTTACACTATAAATACCACATTTTTTAATTATTCACAATTAATCTGAGTGCCCAGTCATGGATTTACCCTTGACACAACTCATGGATATTGACAACACATCAGATTTGTTCACAAATCATGATAATCAAGTACAACGCTTCGACAGTATCATGAATTTGGTACACGATGAACCCCCATTAGATGATATAATCAACCACTTATTCTCACCTTTACCTGAACCCCAGAACTACCCTGCACCAACTCATTGTGAACATCCTCCAGAAACATCGCCGCTGGATAATTTCTTCGCCTTGACAACAACCACACCGGATGTTACTCCAGATGTATACCAAAGTTTTGATGATATAGACGAGATGTTACAAACCATGTTAAACCCCCCAGAACCAGAGACGACAGAAGATGGAACCGATTCAAATGCCTCCTATGATTCCGGAGGTATTGAAAAATGACAGTCGTTGTTGAAACCACAAGATAAAGACAAAGAAGGCCCACTGTATAGTGCTGTGTTACCATCGCCCAAGCATTAAAATTTCCTAGTTTTATTTCGAATCATCAGATTTTAGTGCATAATATTGCTGAAATAATGCCAACAGAAAACTCAGAGTCAATTTAAATATTTATTTGTATTGAGCAAATTACAAGAATTTCGAAGAGAAAAGAGCCGAAATAATGTCTGTCTGTCCTGGAAATCAGCTGATCAGCAATAAATCGACATCTCCGTGACCTTCAAGGAGATTTTGACATTAGGTTTTACCCGCTTTTATCACAAATCATTATAAAGAAATTGTCACACCCGGTGAACTCCTGAAACCCACATCCTACCTGAGAGTTTGGTAAGATATTCCATTCATTCGTTACCGTTCCCCGTGGAGTAGAATTTCATCCATCAGCTTTCACTGTTGTCGTGCCAAACACAAAAATTGACAAATTATACGGACTGCCACGATAAGCGTTCCGTACTGCACATGTCCGATAAAATCCCTCCAGTCGTTACACAATGTTGATTCCACAAAACCTGTTCGGTGGCCTACATTATCGTTCAATCGCTGATCATAAAGGCTGCGTTCATTCTCACCAGAACTGTAGGCCTATACACTTCGAAATCTGTGAAAGAATATCAATTTTCACGTTTCCTGTCGGATATCACACAAATTGATGCGTCCGCTGGAACACAGCACACTCCCTCGATTTCAGTCTACGTGTGACATGCAGGCGATGCATGATGCAGATCACATTATTCATCTCAGCGGATACCGAAATGGAACAAAGTTCCGTTATACACTGCAACAGAGAATGTTCTCCCGCTCAGAAAACACAAAATGGCTACTGAACACCAAAATTTCCCCGGATAATAAAGTCGTTCAAACCACAGCGCCATCTATTCGCTTTGGTGCAAGGGAGACAACTCGGACTAGACCAATTCGAAGATCATGTCCGCTATATTTAGCCTGAATGGGTATAGGGGTGATCGGGTTTTTTATGGCTTTTACTATGAGCTATGAGGTTGATCATGTAGAATACGATGGAAAAAAATTTGAAAGTACCGCGTAGGCTTGTATATAGATCCATATAGACCCATATACACTCATATACTGGGATATTGGTATGTATCAATCCATACGGGGTGGACATGTTGGAGCACTAGTGGCCCGATGGGGTAGAGTGAGGTCTTATTTTAAAGCTCTCGAGGAAATAAATAAATAAATAAATAAATAAATAAATAATAAAAAAATCAAAAAAATCGGCGAGTAGTAGACGAAGGGAAAATTGGAAAGTATTGACCATGCCCCAGAATACTTCATAGGCATATCACGGCCTTAAGGCCTATGTAAGATGTAATCTACATCACAGTTTAGTAGTATAAAAAGCGCAATTCACCTTGTCCCTTCCAAAGAAATAAAATCGGCTCTATTTTACAGGAGTATATACGCAGGTGACGTGGGTTGTCACGTCACTTCCGGGTTTTCACTAAACACTACCTCCAAACATACAAGAGTTGCAATGTTCAACCGCCGGGGTGTTTTCCCGCCCCAGCGCCCCGCAGCGCGCGCGCGCGTCATCCCGCGTCATCCCCGGTAGTGCGCGCGCGCGCGCGGACGCGGGTCAAAAGGTCAAAGGGTAACCTCCAGGTCAGACGGTCCAATGTCCAATGAGACAATGTTGCGGTATCGCTATAGTCAGAGCTTGAGCACAATAAAAAATTCTAGATTCTAGGGGGATTCTAGATGAACCTGGGAAAGATGGGCAGTTCCATTTGGACCAATCAGCGGTCGAGAAAAAGAGCCAATCAGCGGTCGAGAAAAAGAACCAATCAGCGATCGAACAATCAGCCCATCGAATTGGGGTATTCACGGTGTGCTTTCGCTGACGTCCGCGCCTACATCTGGGTTCTTGTACACCCGGGTAATGTTTTTCTGGACATGGATGGGTTACCTTTGGCTCCATTCTAGGCCACTGATTGGCTAATAGAACTTATAGTCATAATCTATACGTGTTGGACGAGTCTCTTCACTCACCGTATACACGTACCTCAATGAAATGCCCGCTCCAAACCTAGACCAAAAAACACGTACTTGGTCTGTAGGCTGATTTCATTGGCTCTCTATTTTTACTATAGTGCTCTTGCATTCTAACCTTGATGGGTTACCTAGCACTGATAGTCATAATCGATACGTGTTGGACGAGTCTCTTCACTCACCGTATACACGTACCTCAATGAAATGCCCGCTCCAAACCTAGACCAAAAACACGTACTTGGTCTGTGGGCTGATTTCATTGGCTCTCTATTTTTACTATAGTGCTCTTGCATTCTAAACTTGATGGGTTACATTTTGGTCCCATCCTACACCACTGATTTCAGTTTGACTGAATCTCCGCATTGGGCATTAATGCATCAGGAATAAAACACACAAGACAGGGTTTTTGGTGAGATCTCATTTTTTTATTCATTGAACAACAACAACGTGAGAACAACCACGTGAAAACTCAAGCCCAGAACAAGGGGCTTGTCATTAACTGAAGCCCAGAACAAGGGGCTTGTCATTAACTGAAGCCCAGAACAAGGGGCTTGTCATTAACTGAAGCCCAGAACAAGGGGCTTGTCATTAACTGAAGCCCAGAACAGCGGGCGTATGTACATTGAAATAATTCAAGCCCAGAACGGGGCTTGTACATTGAAATGATGGGCGGCCCAGTCATAGACGAGTACATCGCGGTCCTCGGCCTGGGGGTACTCGTCAAACATCTGTACGATGGTAGATAAGGGTCTTCCCCGGCATCGATGGTACAGGTAAAACAAGCAATATTGTCCGCACACGCCACTGGTCAGGCTTTGCAACGTTTGACTGTTCCAACACCACGTCTCTGTGCCTTGATCCATGAAGTCTGTTAAATCGGGATGGAGGGGTGGCAGGCCGTACGGGTCAAAGTATTCGCCCTGCTCTTCTGTCAAGTACACGGCCACCCAGTGTTCACCGGGTCGATCCATCGGGTCCGTGTTGAGAACGTAAGCAGCCGGATACATACGGTCTAATGGAAACACATCTCGGGCGAACACCCCTTGAAAGACCCTACGTGTCTCTGGGTCATTCTCCAGCACGGTGGTTATCTGGTCTGTATCCATGTTAGGTGGAGAAGTCACACAGGACGTTGCGCGCCTTGTCCACTTGAATGATGTTGTCAAACTCGGCGTAGCAGATCACATTGACGGTGGTCGCCAGGGCTCGTGCAAAGTGGATTTCCAACCGTAAGTTGCCTTGCTTGGCCAGAGCCAGCTGATGGTCGTTCTCTAAGGTGGGGGTCAGATCGAAACAGAACAACGTGTATCCGTTCGCGTAGTCCTCCCGACTGATCATATTCCCTTCGTCCTGGTTGATTTGACCGGTGGCTGTAAACAGGCTCTGATAGGCTCGAATGAAATTCCTCCGCCCAAAGTTCGGGGTTAAGGCCGTGGCTGGCACCTGTTGTCCATCCACATGCAGGGCCACAAAATTGATGCCGAAATGTTTAAAGTCAAACGGATTCTCTGGGTAGGCTCCGCTGAAACTGGTATTTTCTACACAGGCCAGGATCAATCGCTTGGGTAGTTCCCCCAGGAACAGGTTTTCTTTGTTGGCGCCCATATTTCCAGCAGGCACAGAGAACACTTTGGTTTGCACACGTCGGATAGGGTACTGGGCTGGTTTTGTTTCCAAGGCTTTCATGTGTCCCAATTGAACGGCTGGATTCGGTTTCACTTTTCGGACATACAGGACTGCGTCTTGGATGACAATCTTATAGTCCGCTACATGCCCCTCTACGTTAGTGGCCATCAAGGCGAAGGTCGGAGGCGCCCGTATCAGTCGGATTTTGATGGGGATCTTGTTCAAGAGGTACCGGTCTTGCATGAACATGTCTGCATGCAGTCGACCCATCATATCCACCGAGGCACTGTTCGCAGTGAAAGCCTTCCGTTTGTTATATCCCCCATTGTCCGCCGTGTCCATGTGCTCGGCCGTGTCCCTGTAGAATAAAGCGGTTGTCAGCTGAGATTTTTTAGCCTCTCGGCCATACGACAACAGTGTCTCGATGTAGGCTCGATAGGGGTACGTGTTGGTGGAGTCACTGATGAGTTTGTCGCTGAGAAAAATATCCACCTGCTGAAACATCGAGTGCAGCCAGAGATTCGTCGGGCCCACCGTTGCTTGGTCAGCGATTCTGGTGCCAGCTCCATTGACCACCTTGGCTTTCACATACAAGTAGGTATGGGCTAAATCCACATAGGCCGTATCCGCATTACTGATGGTGAACTCGATGGGCCCGGTTTCGTTGATGCTGGAGAGCGGGAGATGCTCCACCCATAATCCTTGTTCGGCACTGGTTTGTGTGGGCGGCACGGTCCACAAATCAAATTCACTGTTGGTGGAGGGGCAGGACTCGGCGTGGATTAAGGACATGTTTTAAGAAAAGATATCCCGGGTCTTCTTGGATGTGCGTCGTCGCTGGGTCGGTCGTCGACTGGTGCGTGGTCTCGGTGGGGCAGCTCTTTTATTCCCAACGGTGCGTTGTGCTTTGGCCACCAAGACGCCTCCCGCTTCTTTGGCCCGTCGTTTCAAGGCTTGTCGGGGTGCCGTACCCCCCAAGACATCACCGGCCACTTGCAGTCCACTGCGTACCGCTTGTTTGCCGATTGCTTTCACCCCACGCGTCACCAAGGGCAGGAACGTTTTCACAATGCTGCCGAGTATGTTCCCCAGTCCATGTCCTCGTTGCATGCGTGCACCGCTAAAGACCGGAAAGCCACCCCCGGCCTGTTGGGCATAATAGTCGGCATAGCTGCGTGCATCGCACTCGTAAGGTACTTTCATTATGCAAAGTGGGGAGCACGTGCTTGTCGAAAATGAAGTGTCAGCACCACTTTTCCTCGTTCGAATGCCACCGCTCGTCCCGTGTCATCTCTTATATCCACCGTGATCGTGTTGATATCGGTATGTCGTACGGGCAGGTACATGATATGGTTGAAACTGTGGGTGACTTGATCGCCATACGTCTTTTTAATGGGGACCACCCGTAACAGGGTGTGTTGATATCGCCCACGATGTGGTTGTCCACCACGTCCGAGTAGACGTAGAGTCCGTACATACCCGACTTCATATCCATCGGCATCTCGCCATGGTGTTGGGTGGGACCAGCGAACGTCTGTAGATCGAAACCCAGCATTTGCTGTAGTGTAGGACATTCACGGTATCGGTGAGGGTAAGCTGTGCCTTGTCGTTGTGTACGTTGACATCGAAGAACACGTTTCTCTTGAAGCGCAAGGCTATCAGGCGTGCTGCACTATCCGTCACCCCCCGTAGCGCCTTATCATGCATCAGTCTTGACAGCCCACCCATGAACTCTTTGGGGGTATCGTATTGGCCTTCGGACAGGGTGAGTCGGGTGTTTTTGCCTTCGTAGGTCACCTCGTACCACACTTCATTGGCTCGCACGTTGTACCACGAGTAAGGGTATTGGACATCCACGAGGGCACATTCCCAGCGTCCAGGTAAATGTAACGGTTGCGGTAACTGGGTGACGTACTTGGCCACGGTGTTGTCAGGAAACACATCCAGCGAACTGTTACTGGGTAGGGTCAGGTAAAACATGGCGACTGAGCTGTCCTGCTGCTGCTGTTGGTTTTAATAGGTCTTCCACGCCTTGGGCGGTTGTGTGCGGCGTCGTGTTCGTCGCGGTGACTTGCTACGTGTCACGGCTCTGGAGATGTGGGGTGTCTTGATCAAGGGTGTTTTTTTATAGGCGCGAAAAGAAAGTGCCCGTTGTGGTGGTGTTTTGGGGGGTGACTCCGGTTCCCATTCGACTTCCCAAGAAGGTAGTGGGCCACTCGGTGATTGCTGAGTTTGCTGCATAAAGGCCCAGCGGTGGGGGTTCCCCACCAATTCCTGTGGTACATGCATGTCTTTCAAGCCTTGAGCGAAGACCTCCCATCCTCGAGGATCGGTGTGCGATCTGCGTTGACGCATCAGATCATTCACTAAATCCGTCATGTGGGTGCCGGGGACCACCTGATTCTGTACCAGGAGTTCGCCTTTATCATTCCAAGTCATGTTAGGATTCTGTTTCATCCGTTGTAATACCAGGCCAGCTTGTTTCTTGAACGAGGCAGGTACACTCTTCAGCACTTCGTCTTCCACCCACTGTGGGGCTGTGGGGGCTACCTCACCCGGCTGTTGGAGCGGTGCTGAGGTCAGCGGTCTGTCACGTGGTGGTGGTGGTGGTGGTGGTGGTGGTGCTGTTGCTGGGGTAGACAGGGTTTTGTATTGGTCCATGAACGTCATGTACCGTTGAAGCGTCTCATTGTACCGTTGTACTTTCTCACTGTCGCTTAACCCCGGTCTCTGTAAGATCTGTTGCATCTCTCCATCGAGGCTGTTTATGGTCTTCACCGTAGGTGGGACAGGGTAGGGTGATTGGAGGTTTTGCAGGAACCGTGGTTCGACGAGGACCATTTTTTTCGTGTGGTTCATTGTCGGCCGAAGAGTCCACCCAATACTGGACCCAACACGGAAGCGGCCAACGGTGCTAAGATGGCCCCGAGAAAGCCGCCTTTCTGTAACACCTTTTTCTTTTGTGTTTGAGGGACCCGCTTGTGGACTAGGGTTCGGAGACCTGTCTTATGCTTGGCCAACTTGGTCTTCTGAGCCGGAGTCAGTGGTACGTTGCCTTTTAACAGGTTGTACCCGATCTCGCACAGACAGCGTACAAGGTCAGGGTCCGCACCGCGTACAATGGTTCGGACTAACTCGGGTGGGGCCGTCTTCAATACACGGAGCGTGGGAGCGTGCTTCCGTACTCGCGCAGACATCCTGTACAACTAATGCTAGAACCCACAACTCTGCCCTTTTTATCCACCTCACAGACAAAGTCAACCCTGCTGTGGTATTCATTCTTTTTATTATTCCCCATCATCAAACACACAAACCCCAGCTGGGGGCGCCACTGTGGGTGTGTTTACATTATTTTTGCATGTACACGTGGTGGGTCTCTCCGGGAAAGATGCCGGTCCGTAGTCGAAGGTGGTCGGGAGTGGCTTGCTTGAGGTCGAAGAGCATATACCCGTGCTGAGGGGTTGTGGCATCTTTAAAGGCTTCCAACGCAAACGGTGTGCGGCCGGGATACATCTGTCTCGCCAGGTGCAGCAGTTGAGTGGTATCTCTCGGGTTTTTGAAGACCACCAGGTAGTGGGCATTTAAGCTGATATTCCGATGTTCTTTGTTTTACTGAACAGATTCTGCACAATGTAGATGATGCTGAGCCGTCGATGATGGCTGCCTTTGGTAAAGAGTTGGGTGACCCGTGCATCCGTCTCCGCCATGAGATCATCCACAACCACCAAGGTGTCGGGTTCCAAATCGGCCAGGTTGGGTAGGCCTTCCACGAACGTGATGTGGGGCATTGCTGCATACGCTTCCTGCCATTCTCCGTAACACCACACGACTCGGGCAATGGGTGGAGTGATCATGCTGTCGGCGTGTTGAAGGAGCTTCCTGACGAAGTGCGTTTTGCCGGAGCCCGTCGGTCCTGCGATGACGCAGGTGAAGGGATGTTGCCACCGAGGGTCCATGGTTTGAGGTCTATCCGTTGTCGTGGTAACCCGCTCTTGTAAATTTCGTACGAGTGAACTGGAGTGGTGGTGGGTACAACGTCGGTCGTCGTTGTCTGTTCACGTTCAGAGATGGTGCTGGGGGTGGGTACAACGTGGGTGGTCGTCGTCGTTGTCGGTTCACTGTGAGGGATGAAATCCGGTGGGTCTTGAGACGTAGTAGGTGTACTTGGTGTAAGTGTAGAGCTCGACGTGGCTTGTACGCGGGGTGTGGTGGTGGTGGTGGTGGTGACTGGGCTCGATACGACTGGTGCTCTCTGTAGACCCGTTTCACTGATGGCTGGTGTTCTCAGTTGGTTAAGTAACGTACTGACATAGGCTACGTCGTAAAACACACCTCCGTACAACACACTCAGCAGGGTTAGCAATAGCACCCCAAAGCCCACTTGCGCTTTGCGCGTTTTGCGAGACGCTGTCTTCGGAGGCAGCTGCTGTTGGTCCATAGCACTGGGGTCGGACGTGGAATGAAGGAGGACGGCAGTGGTGTCTGGCTTTATAGTCGTTTCACCTGGTTGGCCGCGACCCAGGAATTGAAGGAACTGGGCCAGCCTTGCCATTTTACGAAATGAAACAGTTTGCCACGTCGACGTTCCGTTTTCAAAATCTGCTCCACCGTGTAGTAGTCTTGCTGTGTTTTTACAACAGGCTGTAATTCCGTGTCGTAAAACGTCCCCAGCAACGTTTCGCCTTGGAGATCTTCCAGTTCATAGACTCGCCGCTGTCGGGGTAGGCGCCGTTTAATCAGGAAGTGCTCATCGCTCCAGTTGGGCAAGTAACTTTTCTCGAACTTGCCCTTGACTTTACTGATCCGTACAGGGTCGCCGACCTTGTACACCGCCTTCGTCGTTCGCTGCGATGGCCTGGGGTACAAGACACGCCGGACTTGGGCTTCATTGCGTTGGGTCACGGTAATGGGGGCTCTCTCTATACTTCGATGATAGGCTCGATTGTAACCCTCACCAGTTTCGGGAGAACATCGATGTACCGCCTTGTATTCTTATAGGTGAAATATTTATACATGCGGCCTTTGAATGTCCTGTTGAACCTCTCCACCACGGAAGCCTTGGTCTCGTTGTACGTATGGAAGAAAAACACCTTCTGTTTCTTGAGAAAGGCTTGGAACGGTCTGTTGAGGAATTCCGTGCCTTCGTCGGTTTGCAAATACAAAGGTTTGCGCCCGGTCTTGAAGATGTCTTTGAACGCCGCTATGAGATTTGCCCCCGTTTTCGTCCGGATGGGTACCACCCACGCATACTTGGATAGGATATCGATGCACGTCAAGATATACCGATTCTCATCGTTGTGTTTGGCAAAGGCGCTCATATCCACCAAATCCGCTTGCCACTGGGCATCTATTCCTCCCACGATGACCCGGTTCCGTAGAAAATGGCGACGGACAGATCGATGTAAGGTATAGGTGTCTTGTCTTCTTAACCAATCTCGGACTTGGGCACGTTGTACCCCCTGGGGTTTGGCCGCTCGATAGAGAGCCGACAATGCACTATAGGCTGCCGGACTGTCGGGACTGTAGTATAAGTTATCCAACACCTTCTCCCAGCGCTTCATGGTGACAAAATGATGATGGACCCTGGCTCTATCGTTTATTTATAACGGGAGTAGTGTATAGTGAGCAAACTTAGTCACATTGACCTCAGAAATTTGCATATGACCTCTGTGACGTCACAGTAGGGTCGGCCATGTTGTAAAGCAAGATGGCGGTGTGGTTCGGGAATGTTCGGGACTGTTCGGGTTGTCGTCCGTGTTGTAAAGCAAGAGGGTGTTGGGTGGTCCCTGTTGTAAAGCAAGATGGCGGCGTGGTTCGGGCGTGTTCGGGTGTGTTCGGTGTGGTTCGGCGCTGTTCGTGTGTGTTCGTGTGTGTTCGGGCCTGTTTGGGCATGGTGGAAAGCAAGATGTCGGTTGTCGGTGCTGTTGTAAAGCAAGATGGCGGTTGTCGTTCCTGTTGTAAAGGAAAATGGTGGTTGTGTGCCCTGTTGTAAAGCAAGATGTCGGAGTGTGTTCGTGAATGTTCGGGAATGGGGTGAAAAACATATAAAAGTAGGTGATTTTTAGTGAATGGGTTATAATCATTGGATGACTTTGGGAAGTGTTTAACTGACCTCATTTGCCTGCCTGCCTGCCTGCCTGCCTGTCCAGTTCCAGTTCCTGCCTGACCCGTTCCAGCCATCCTGACCCGTTCCAGTCTGCCTGACTTGTAACCTGTCGGCCTGCTCCTGTCTCATCTCTAATCAGCCTGACCTGTGTGTTTGGAAGCATGACACGTGGAGAAGATTTTCCCTTTGACCCAGCGGTCCCTCCGGTAGAAGTTTTGCCTGAAGACGAGCGTGTGAGGGCGCTTTATCAACGACACTGGCCTACCATACGCCATTGTTTTCACCGTGACCGTCGTCTATTGGATTTGTATAACTTTCGACTGGAAGACTTCACGTATTTGTCTACTTACGCTGAGAGTATATTCAGAGACCAGGTGACAGCGTTCAAGTTGAATATGACATTTGGGTATATTTTACGGCAGAAGAACACGGACCAGCTGCGGTATTATTACCCGAGTAATAATACGTATGTGTTTGACCAGCCGTTCACCATAACGGAAGACATTTCCCTGCAGCCACTGCTTGAACAATTGATTACGTTGGATCCGTTGCAATGGGCCCTGTTGCAACGTCCCAATTCCGAATGGCTTGTGGAAAGGGTGACCAACGTCACATTTTTTGTCACGAAAATGAGAGATCATCCTATCGGTGCTCCTGTACTACTCCCTCCTTGGCTGCTTCATCGATACGGCTTGTATCCATTAACCAGCGGGGCGCATGGGCCCTACAAAGACCGGAAATGTTTGTTTCGGTGTTTGGCCGTACATGTGGACGGGTGTAATCCCAAGAGTTGTGACAGAGTGGCCAATGACTATTGGGAACAGTATTTACAGCAGCAAGACATGGATCAGCGGCACTTCCGTGGCGTTCCTTTTAAGAATTTGGATGACGTGGAAACCCTGTTCAACATCAATATCTTTGTATACCGATTACAACGGGAGGAGGACGATACATTGGTGGCTGAATTGGTGCGTCGTTCCACAGAACGGTACGCTTCTACCATGAAAGTGAATGTGTTTGACTACAATGGCGTGAGTCATTTTTCGTTGATACACAATATGAGCCAGTATTGTCAGTCTTACAGTTGCGCCCAATGCCATCGGGTGTTTCACCGTACCTCCAACTTACATCGACACGAGAAGAGTTGTACGAACGCTGTGAAGCGAGTCTATCCTGGTGGTGTGTATCATAATACGCTTACTATTTTCGAGGAACTGGCCGATGAGGGTCTCATCATACCGGAGGCGGATCGTTATTTTCCGTACCGGGCGTGTTATGATTTTGAGGCCTTGTTGGAGCCCATGGACTTGTTTTCTGCCAAAACACAGTTTACGCAGCGCCATATTCCCCTCAGTGTGAGCATTTCCAGCAACGTACCTGGCTATGACGCTGCACCGGTCTGTTTCGTGTCTACCGGTGATGCCCATGAGTTAATCTCCCGCATGATGGGATATTTAGAAGAAGTGAGCGCGGCCAGTACGGAATTGTTGGTGTGCAAGTTCGAGGACATACTGGACCAACTGGACGATCGGATTCCTATACCGGGTGTAGCGTTTAGTGATGATGAAGAGTCGGAGTCGCAGTCTGTGTCGGAGTCGGAGCCCATGCAGTCGCAGGATGATGTGCCTTTACCCAAACCGTATGCCGAGAAATTGAAAGCGCGTTTTTTACAATACCTAGGCCAGTTACCGGTGCTGGGGTTCAACTCGGGGCGCTATGATTTAAATATGGTGAAGGAATTTCTCTACCCTTACTTGGCCCAGGCGAATACCCTCAAGTCGGTGATCAAGAAGATCAATAATCATATGGCCCTGACTACCACATCACTCCGTTTCCTGGATGTACGCAACTACCTAGCGCCTAA
>JAVTVY010000015.1:0-35324 GCA_036873755.1 Hanleya hanleyi
CATGATCCTTCCTGTCACAGTTTTGACATTCTTCGTGTAAGAGCCAATACTAGTACCTTCTTATTCCCATCAACAGAACCCTCGTCCCGACCAACATACATGATCTTTCCTGTCACAGATCATCCTCTCAAGCAATGGTTCGTCTGACAAAGCCGTACCATTGTAGCTTATGGCTACATCAATGCTGTATACCAAGTTTCGTGTAGAACACACAATATTATGGATTAAGAATACTGATCAGCGATACGGATTTGATATTTTTGGAACATCATGATGTCTTGCCGGCATCATTGAAAACTGTTGACCGCTTCTCTCTTGCAGGAAACAAGCCTATGTTTATGTATACTATGATTGTCTTCTTGAATTTGGTGCTAATACTGTAATAATATGGAATATGGAATAGGTCTTTGGATTATGGACGCGGATATTCGTTAATGGACGACGGCTGAATTATGAATGACGGATATTCGTTAATGGACGACGGCTGAATTATGAATGACGGACTAGACGCTTGTAATATGAGTTTGGCATAGCTATGTGATATTGAGATCGAGATGTTTTGGCTGAGAGAATAATTGTCAGAGATCCGGAGATGCAACCATGAAGACCACATTATTAGTATATTGCCCTCACTGAGCCTTGTACTAAACAGATATTTAATGTGGACGGTGGCAGCCAACGCAATGCCGCACCTGATGACAAAACCACTAATGTGGAGAAAAAAAACCAAGGAGACGGTCTGTGGCCCAGAGAGTGGTAAACAGGTTGTCTATTTTATGTTTTAGAGAAGGATTTGTCTATTGACAATGAGCATGATAGAGTAGTCGCTGACTACAACTCCATCATCTGGTGACCTCCTTCCACGACCGAAAACAAACAACCCCCGCTATCTCCGTGTGTTCCTGGACAGGCAATCGAATCGCCTTCTCGTAAATTAGCTACTTTCGATCCTTCCGTTAGAGCTATTTTCACCATCAGTGTATATCTGTTTCTAAGTAGAGGGAGAGAGAGTCGCTGCAAACGAGCGTGTGAGCCAGGCGGGGATACTAGAGTAATCAATACACAGTGTTACACAGTCATCAATTCTCGACGACAGAGGAATGAGATCTAGTTAAACAGCAAGAGATATGCCCTCAAAAAACTAATTGGTTTACTTCGTACAAACGAGTTTTAGAGAATACTAGTAATTCACAACGGTATCTTGTTTAGCGCATGGGCGATATTTTCCAGAAGAGACTTATACAGGCACACACTTCAACACCTATTTTGAGCAGCTTCCGATGCACGTAAAACGATCGTAAAACGAAGATATAAACTATAATCAATCTTGGGTTTCATAATGAATAAAATAAATAAAATACGAAGCTGCGGATCTGAAAACCCATCGGCTCTGGGCGCCTGTCATTCACAATTTGAACCGTACTACTTTGAAGACGTCAGGAACACCAAGCATTCAACTGCCAAATGTATGGATTATTAAAAAAATTGCAATTAGAAATGGGTCCCAAGGTTTCCGTCCAATCAGAGAAATCGACAGTCATTACTTGTCTCTTCATGTATCGATGATATATACCAAGTATCATAATGAACACTTGAACAGTATCAAAGGATATATAGATCAATGATTTTACATAAATTAAAAATGGCCGCAATGGTTTCCATCCAATCAGAGAAAACGGTTCTGTCATTCATTGTTAGTCTCTTGATGTATTGATGATGTACACAAAGTCTTGCATCAAACACTTGAACAGTACCAAAGGTATGGATTTTGCATGAATTAAAGATGGCGATCAAGTTTTGCACCTAATCAGAGAAACTGCTTGTCATTAATTGTACGTTTCTTGATGTATCGATGTTGTATAGTTTCATTTGAAGCACTAAAACGGTATATCCGAGATACAGATCATTAATGATATTGAATAAATTAAAAATGGTCACCCAATACGTTTCCGCCCAATCGGAGAAACCGGTTCTGCCATTCGTTATAAGTCTCTTGATGCATCGATGATGTTCACCAAGTTTCATAATGAACGTTATCAAAGATATAAATCATAAATGATTGTGCATCAATTAAAAATGGTCGCCAAGATTTCCGTTCAATCAGAGAAACCAGTTCTGTCATTCAAGTCTCTTGATGCATCGACGATGTATATCAAATTTTACATCAAGCACTTGAAAGGTCGAGACAGAGATCATTAATGATTTCGCTTAAATTAAAGATGGCCGCCCATCCCTCCCGTCACTCAGAGGAACTGATGTGATTATTCATTGCAAGTCTCTTGATACATCAATGCTGTATACCAAGTTTCGTATAGAACACTCAAATGGTATCCGAGATACACCGGATTAATGGTTTCGCATAAACTAAAGATGGCTGCCAAAGTTTCCACCCAATCGGGTCCAAATTCAATAGGGCTCTGGATCACCAGCATATGGATGTACAAGTTTGGTATGACTATGGTAAGTCGTTCTAAAGACATCTTGGTAGCGAGAAAGCTGTGATGGACAGACGGACAGACGGATGTACATGACGTCGACAACATCCTTCGGCCAAATTTTGGCAACGTAACTTCTAAAGTTAATCGTTTTCGGGTTTATTATTGAATTGTTATTTGCGTGAGACAATAAATGCCATAGTTCTGGGATATATGTCCGCATATAGTAAGCTTGGCATAGTGTCTCGTAAGGCCATGGGGCCGACATATATGCCCGCTCTTTTCGAATCGGCTAAACTTTATTCTTATCCGCCAGTGAACCAATTGTGAAACCCTGATCAAAAATTCAACCGAGGAATCAGCCTTTACTATTGAGTTCAAGACTAAAAAAGAGTCTCGAACCAAATGGGTTGTGAGGATTTTAGAGGAAGTTTTCTTGTTTGTAGGGCTTGTCAAAGGATTCTAGATTTTATTCTGGCAGATATTGAATTGACGTAAAGCCCATTCTGAAGAGAGCGAAATATTGCGATAAGCGCCGGTGGATCAGATCTGTTTGCGACATGCGGTTGTATTTGTAATCTCCAAAGCGTTAAGGTACTGCGACACGCTATGTTAAACTTAGCTAGGCCAATATACCCGAGGCATATATGCCTAAAAATGACTCCAGACACCGATACTATGAGTACAGCAGGCTACCCTAAGACATGCCACGAATCCAGAGTGTTTATCAATGTTCTCTATCTGTTGACTTATAGAGCCAGGCGGGAATATCTCATGGACGATTGTTTCGAACAAATATGGGTCGGAAGAATAATTGATTGTCCTCGGAGCATCCCGGTTCGTTTGTAACTCAATAAACTGTGATGCGGCCGATGAAAGCTCGACTTCCATCTTGACATTTATATACCCTAGCATATATGATTCCCCATTGGTATCACCAATTTGAATTTATATCAAATTCGCAATCACATTATCTAAGTTTATATATGGTAGACTAATTCCTGGTATATACCAATTAGGGATATGAGAACGATATGTATCATAGTTCATGCATATACAACAGAAAGAAATTACAGCGAAGGAGATCGGAGGCCAGAAATTACCCGATTTCAGCACTGCTTATGTAATTTTCGGTACATATATTCAATGAGTTTTAGGAAGTTCCATTTTCAAATGGGGCAACTAAACTGGTTCATTCCGTTTGCCAGAAGAAACAGTTTGTGAGTGTTCCAGAAAGAACAATCTACAAACGCACATCAAGTGTCAATAACGAAGGTTGATTGAAAGCCATTGAGTCTTCCATCATTAGCTTAATTAATTTGCATATTCCAAATAGTATTATGTAATTATGAATGTAAACATATGCATGCTCTGAACATAGGCCCCAACTTTATCATGGAAAGGGGACAGGAGAGCCTTTCATCACTTCATGCGAAATTAATTCCAATCAATGTCAGAAGAAACTAATTTATCTTCGTTACTGAATAAGACACCGATAAGATACCTGAGCAGACAAAACCGACGGGTGAAGAGGTGCTCGTCTTCGAAAAGTTTTAGGAATTCTCCAATGAGTATAAATCTGCAAGAAAAGCTTCCAATTGATAGCATGTGTCATATATAATATGCATGCGTGTCACACGATGACCGGAAATCAATACGGAGAAAGGGAAATTAAACTGATTGAAAGACGGACATATCAGGCAGCACTCGGCCCTGATAAAAATTCAATAAAACATGTACTGGTCATATGGGCATAGGAAACAAATTACGGGAATGGTCTGCTGATGGGTTATAATATAGAAGCAATTGCCATTATATGCAGGGGGGTATTTTCGGTCAGATTTTTGGCATCATGACAAAAATGAAGAAGACCAATTTGGCAACATTTGAAGCAATATATGCATGCACAATTCAAAAATAAGGTATACCATATCGGCAACCCTATCTGGGCGGGAATACTTTCGGTATACCCCATGAATGCGGAATCGGGTGGAGGTGGTGAGGCGGGATGCTGATCGGCAATTGACCATCAAATAAATAAATTAAAAGCATCATGAACAAGCCTTCCGAAACATCATCCCCCCCCCCCCCTCTCCCCATAAAAAAAATAATATCGTGGAAACGATGACACTGTTTATAGAATTGTTGAGTAACAAACAGATCACAGTTGTCAGTTTCGCGTGGATCTCTCACGTCAAAGGCAATGTTAACAGAGAGTCCTGCCTTCGTGGTAGCGAGATGCGAGTTTCGCAGGATATGAAAGCCCGTGTATCGATCGACCATAACCACCCACCTCAGACCCATTGTCCACTGAACAACACCAGTCTGAACCACCCACCTCCGACCCATTGTCCACTTAATAACACCAGCCAGAACCACCCACCTCAGACCCATTGTCCACTGAATAACACCAGGCTGAACCACCCACCTCAGACCCATTGTCCACTGAATAACACCAGTCTGAACCACCCACATCAGACCCATTGTCCTCTGAATAACACCAGTCTGAACCACCCACCTCAGACCCATTGTCCTCTAAATAACACCAGTCTGAACCACCCACCTCAGACCCAATTTCCACTGAATAACACCAGTCTGAATCTGTCTTTCTCGTGAAGATGACCTATAGGATAACATTTCGTAGTCTACAGGACTAACTATTAAACAGGTGTCGTCAGCAAATTCCTATTAAAGAACATCATGACTATAAACATGAGCAGTGTGACTAACGTCACAGGACCTACGAAGTAGAGTAGGCATTAGGACTCGAACGCGAACTGAACTCTTGGAAATCCCCACCCCCAGTTAAAATCCTGCCTATATTAAGATGGGCACCGCCCAAGTCGGAATCGCCAGTGATTTTCATCAAAAATCACCAGAAATTTTCATCAAAAGTAGGTCAGCTCAGAACTTGTTGGTAACAATCTCCTAATGCGCCTTCATTCCAAAAATAAATAACGATCGCCGATTTAATTTTACACTTTTTTAACTAAAGGAAACAGATTGAATAATAAAAAGTTCAGTAGATTTCAAGCTTTACGTGTGAAAATACATCTATCTCTTTAATGGTTTTCAGTGCCCTTGTCCAGGATCAAAACAACTTTTTGAATCGCATTATTTTCCCAACAATACAACAAATTTTTATATATAGTACTATAGTAGAAAGGTAGCATTTATGTAGTTTACGGTAATTTAACTCCAGACCAACACCTTCTCTGCACAAGATAATAATGATTCTATGCCATTCTCCTGAGCATAACCGGTACAAAGACGAATAAATAGCGTCTACTTACTTTATCTAGTTAAATTCTACCCAAAGAAAATAAATTAAGACCCTTTAAACATGCCGTCATGGCTTTGTTTCACCCTCAGTAAACTTTTATCATTGTTGCTCACACAGACTAATCTGAAGGATGATACCACATCTTTCTTTCTTCTGCTGGGTTATTGCACCAGGCTGACATAATTGGTTCATGTAGTATATTTCACCACCAGTGGGTAATTTGACCTGAATTTGACGCTTGATGTGGTCTGTGATGAAATGTTTGGATGTGAAATAGGATACACGTTAAAGGCCACAGTTTACATATATCTATAACAATATACTGAATTGTGTGTAGGCTGGCAAGTTGGTAATAGCAGTGTAGATAAATGCACTAACAAATGATGGAAAATTAGCATTTCTTATTTCATAAAAACAATTACGGATGGCATATCCCACCAGATTTTGTACTGTGTTATATATACAGTGAAACTTACAGCCAAGGGTTCCCGATGGGCATGACAGTGCACTCGCTGAGCCATCAATAAATAATTAAAACAATAATTATATGAGAATTTTCAAATTTTCATGAGAATTCGGTCAGCTCAGAACTTGCTGGTAACAATGCCCTAATGCACGTTCATGCCAAAAATCAAGGTTCTAATGTCAACGGTTCTCCTTATTTTGCCGACGAAAGGATTCGGATGGACTGACTGACTCACTCACTCATTACCGGACAATTTGCGATCTGTAGCCTACTTCGTAGGAATAGCTTGCTAGTTCTATAATTCATCGACATATATGACTATATCACAGCATTGAGAAGTTACCTCGATAAAGCAGCAAAATGGGAATCCGACCAACGGCTAGCAGAGATGCACGCTTTACAAACAATGCCTATAGAATTACATTACGAAGGTATATACAACACGAAGAAATGACGTACAGTTAACAGCGGATCCAGCATTTCGACTTCGGTGTTACTATCACATGGCAGTGTGACTAACGTCACAGGACCTACGAAGTACAGTAGGCATTAGGACTCGAACGCGAACTGAACTCTTGGAAATCCCCACACCCAGTTGAAATCCTGCATATATTAAGATGGGCACTGCCCAAGTCAGAATCGCCAGTGATTTTCATCAAAAATCACCAGAAATTTTCATCAAAAGTAGGTCAGCTCAGAACTTGTTGGTAACAGTCTCCTAATGCGCCTTCATTCCAAAATAAATAACACTCGCCGATTTAATTTTACAATTTTTTAATTAAAGGAAACAGATTGAATAATATAGGTTCAGTAGATTTCAAGCTTTACGTGTGAAAATACATTTACATCTCTTTAATGGTTTTCAGTGCCCTTGTACAGGATCAAAACAACTTTTTGAATCACATTATTTTCCCAACAATACGACAATTTTTTATATATATCACTATAGTAGAAAGGTAGCATTTATGTAGTTTACGGTAATTCAACTCACGACCAACACCTTCTATGCACAAGATAATAATGATTCTATGTCATTCTCCTGAGTATAACCGGTACAAAGACGAATAAATAGCATCTCTACATCACGTTGTTATCTAGATATATGAGACAACACATTTTGGGCATCGGCAATCTGATGAATGTACTATTCCGGTTTTCTTGTTTCACATTATATTCTATGGCGGTTGATCGGTGATTTTCTTCATTGATAAACGTTAAACCACCTAGCTTTAACTAATTCTGCTAGGCTGTCTTCATTCAGACTGTACAGCCTACACAGTCCACAGAAAATACACCGCACATTCTTGTACTCCCAGCCTGATCACATTTGATGGCAAGTTTAGCGGGCAGTTTAATGTCTAAGCTAGGAAATGTTCCAGGATAGTTGACAGGACACCGACCACTGTAATTTGATGTGACAAGCAGCAGAGTAGAAACCAGCCTTATCTCAGTGGGCTTGGATATAAATCACTGTTAAAAACCACAAGGCTCGATAGAGCCTCTCTCTGTGTTTGTTCCAAGGGCAAGCCTTAATGACTTTTAATTCCACTGATAAGGCTTCATGGTCATAAAAGGAACATGATACTGTTAAAGGCCACATGGATGGTATGTATCTATTACAATATACTGAAGTGTTAATTATAAATCTAATTTTAATCAGAATTATTTCAGATCAGAACTTGCTGGTAACAATGCCCTAATGCACGTTCATGCCAAAAATCAAGGTTCTAATGTCAACGGTTCTCCTTATTTTGCCGACGAAAGGATTCAGATGGACTGACTCACTCACTCATTACCGGACAATTTGCGATCTGTAGCCTACTTCGTAGGAACATGGCAGTGTGACTAACGTCACAGGACCTACGAAATAGGGTTTGATATAATTTAAGTGTGTACTTGAGAGATGACTTGGGGGCCCTGTGTGCTACCATGAGAGAATTTATATAGCATCTCTAAATTGACAGTGGGAACTATTAACTTTTCCAGATGTCATCGCTGGTGAGTCGTTAGCATAGCAACTATTATCGCCCTCAGTTTCTATTACCATGGGCACTGATCAGTCCAGCAGTACAGCACGAGGTGTTGGGAGGAGAGTCCGAGAGAGCGGGGCACCTCCCCCCCCTCTTCTCGGCATTAGGAGATTTTTTTCAAATTAGCGTAGGGAATGGTGCTCTGTCAGAGCAGTTGAGAAGTAAATGTTTCAAGTCCCAAAATAAGACCGGAAACTGGAAAAGAAACACAAATTTGAAGTGAGAACGGTCAAGATCAGAGATTTGTTAGAATGCAAGAATCAAAAGAGAGCCATTCTCCATGGATATATTTATTTGGCATTCAACTTCAAGGTACCTCATCTGAAGAGAGTACATAATAATAATCAATGAACAATAAAGCACACACGAAAAAAATAAACAACTGGTTATAGGTTACTGAATTTAAAACACAACGATGATTTTATTATTGATCTCTTCAGTAATAACAGATAATAGGGTCATTGTTGTGTTTAAATTTAGTAATTTCTCTCATAAAATCCAGTAATTTTTTTATTTCTTTTTGAGGTAGAACATTTTTTAACTAATGACTGAACTGAAGAAATTATGCAATGTTGTATAGGCTGGATATATAAAACGTGCAGTAGAATATGCCTTCAACGGAATTCCAGCAAATAAGTGAAAACGGATACAATCGGAATGTGTGTCAACATTACAGTGAGGCTAAAAATAGATTATTCCAGAATCTCCAGTTTAATACTAGATTCAAGTGTACTGTTCAACTAGCCATATTATAGATATCTCATAGTACATGTAGATCTAATAGACTGATTACGACGTACGAGCGAGCGCACACATGCATGTGTGCTTTTAATATAGATATAATTAAAATATATTTTGGAAGCTGACGTCTTAGAACAACAACAACGACCACCGAAAGCCAACAAATACCCTGACGCTTCTGTGAGAAGAAGTTTTTCAAAGTTGCTTGGCGCTTCTGACAATGATTTATAAAATACATGCACATGTAAAGTGATACTCGTGGCTCGGTAAAACTTCGCAGCAGACGAAATAACAACCTCCATTCTCCGATAAAATGATTTGCTTCCTTCATGCATCGTGGCATATACAGCTCGGGAAGCGTGGCGTGGACTATTAGGGAAAACATGGCGGAGCTACCTGGAAACGTATAATGCCGACATATTTTGGCAAGTACCATTAAAGTTACTGATATTTTCGAGTGATAATTTTTTTTTTTGCTTTAGTGCTGGGCGGCCGAAGTTAGTCCCAGGCGCTTAAAAGTCACAGTGAAGCATACGCAATTAAACAGTGTGGGCAGTGTGGTTTAATTTTTTTTTTTTTTTTTGCTTTAGTGCTGGGCGGCCGAAGTTAGTCCCAGGCGCTTAAAAGTCACAGTGAAGCGTACAGTCAAGGGTTCCCGATGGGCATGACAGTGCACTCGAGTCATCAATAAATAATAAAAAATTAATTATAAATTAAATTTTCATCAGAATTCGATCAGCTCAGAACTTGCTGGTAACAATGCCCTAATGCACGTTCATGCCAAAAATCAAGGTTCTAATGTTAACGGTTCTCCTTATTTTGCCGACGAAAGGATTCGGATGGACTGACTCACTCACTCACTCACTCATTACCGGACAATTTGCGATCTGTAGCCTACTTCGTAGGAATATCACAGTGTGACTAGCGTCACAGGACCTACGAAGTACAGTAGGCCTTAGGACTCGCGAACTGAACTCTTGGAAATCTCCACCCCCAGTTGAAATCCTGCCTATATTAAGATGGGCACCGCCCAAGTCGGAATCGCCAATGATTTTCATCAAAAATCACCAGAAATTTTCACCAAAAGTAGGTCAGTTCAGAACTTGTTGGTAACAGTCTCCTAATGCGCATTCATTCCAAAATAAATAACGATCGCCGATTTAATTTTACAATTTTTTAATTAAAGGAAACAGATTGAATAATATAGGTTCAGTAGATTTCAAGCTTTACGTGTGAAAATACATTTACATCTCTTTAATGGTTTTCAGTGCCCTTGTCCAGGATCAAAACAACTTTTTGAATCACATTATTTTCCCAGCAATACAACAAATTTTTATATATAGTACTATAGTAGAAAGGTAGCATTTATGTAGTTTACGGTAATTCAACTCAAGACCAACACCTTCTCTGCACAAGATAATAATGATTCTATGTCATTCTCCTGAGCATAACCGGTACAAAGACGAATAAATAGCGTCTCTACATCACGTTGTTATCTAGATATATGAGACAACACATTTTGGGTATCGGCAATCTGATGAATGTACTATTCCGGTTTTCTTGTTCCACATTATATTCTATGGCGGTTGATCGGTGATTCTCTTCATTGATAAACCTTAAACCACCTCAGCTTCGTTGTGTGAATCGGAATTGCATTGCTGTGACACACCAGCACACTCCGTGGCAGTGATTCTGTATCCCCTCATCAAGGAATCAAAATGGATCAAGATTTGAAATGACAAGAGAAATTTAGACATATTTTGTTTACACATGTAATTTTTTGTTCAAATTATATCCAAGTGTGATATATAGTCATTATTCAAGAGGTACAAAAAAAAACCCCAAAGTATGTCCTCATATTTTCACATCCATGCCAAGAAATACTGCATTGAAAAGGGTCCATTTAGCCTACCCTGTTTTATCGCTCTAATCAGCAAATGGCGGGGTCATATTTCTGCTGTCAAAATTGTATTTCCCTCCAAAGTCTTAACCCTTGAATCCAAGTCACACACTCTCTGATGCAAAGTAATGATTGTCCTAACTATGCGATTAGGACATTATGAACATGTCTTTGGTCATAGTGTACATATCATAACTCACATCAATGTTTTCTGCTATATTATTTCAATGATATGGTTTAGCAATTTAAGTTATGGAAACAGCGCTGATTGTTTGAGGGTATATGCAGTAGGCCTATGCTGTTGGGGAACTGTGGAATTGTCCCAGATGCACGTTAAGATTAACCTCAGTAATAGGGCCATGTGGCATGTGGATCAATGACAGGGTATTTTTAGCCGTGGGTAATTTGACCTGAATTTGAAGCCTAGCTGGTGTGGTCAATGATGAAATGTTTGGATGTTAAATAGGATACACGTTAAAGGCTACAGTTTACATATATATATATACAATATACTGAAGTGTTAATTATAAATCTAATTTTAATCAGAATTATTTCAGATCAGAACTTGCTGGTAACAATGCCCTAATGCACGTTCATGCCAAAAATCAAGGTTCTAATGTCAACGATTCTGCTTATTTTGCCGACGAAAGGATTCGGATGGACTGACTCATTACCGGACAATTTGCGATCTGTAGCCTACTTCGTAGGAAAATACTAACAGAAAGCTTCAGAAAATCGGTCTTTTGGGGATATTCTATCGGCATTTTAGAGCTTATTTCAAGCTCCATGCAGTCAAGTATGGCTTTCAACTTGTCTGTTGTATTAGTTTATCACAGAAGAAATATATTCTCTCCGCGGTAGAGCTAACCGACATAGAGCTATTTCGAAATGAAGTCCGTTCTATCTTCTCTTTGGAATATAAAGTTGTAAGTCTCTCACCAGGTACTCGATATGTTTCACACGTGTTTGGCTCTTGTCTTTACCATGGGGTTTCGTGCTCTGACATAGGAGTCGAACCATTTCAAACAATTCATCCGTATAGCAGAAAAACACATTCTTCTCGATTTCTTGGACACCCAGAAGGGTTTTTGTCTGTTTATCGACGCTGATTGACGTATAACACCGACTCAAACTGCATATTGTTAGAAAAAGGATTGCGTACGAGAACATGGGTACTGAAAACATAATTGGGACGATCACAACTCAATCATTTGAATGTGATTTGTTGGGAAGATTATCAGTGATTTACTTTATGTATCCAAAAGTACCAGTAAGTATGCCATTCCTGACATAATCTGTCATATTTTAAAAAATCGATGAATTAAGAAATTGAAAATATTTGACATGAGACATACTTGTCGCATGCTTGAGAGATGGAAAAATTTAATTAAAATTGTTTCATATGTTTAAATTTTATGAGGAAAGTTCGTATATTAAGCAACGCGTGCATGAATATCTCCTGACATTCCATGCACATGAGGTAATTACCGTCTTCATACACAAGTCGAAGTGTGAACGGAGAAGTCTGGTATATGTAGATGGTATAATCACCAGATTCAGTGATGTGTTTATTACGCGGGCACAACTCGAGTGCAATAGTGACCCAATTAAATTGACATTTACAGCAAGACTTTCTTGACGAGCCAGTAATCACACCCTCAGTCTATATAAACAGACAACGGCGAAGGCAAAACGTGGTGGGGGATATACATCATGGTGTTACAAATGATACAATCTATACTACAGAATATACAAAATAAGTGTAGTGTATCACAGCTGGCGTAATACGCTATATGCATCTGTGCCGATATGTTTGAACAACCGAATGCCCAGCTTAAACGATCCTATGTACATGTATACATATATAAGCTAAACTATAGTAATTGATAGAAAGCAAAGCTTACCAGTAGCCTATACACCAGTTGGCTATCGTTGTTGTAAAATCACCGATCGGAACTATGACATGAACTTGTGTAGCACGTTTCCATTTCCTTGATTTCGCTATTGAACATGTTCAAAGCATTATTTCCAATTACGGTTTTGCTCTCCCATCGGCGAACTTTCATGCTGGAGACGGTCCATCAAAGGCAGTCTCACTGAATACCGCCTAGCTTCGATATTATACGGTGTAACGGGCTATTTCACATGACATTAGGCTATCATCGGCAGAATACCCTGACCGTGCGATCTCGCAGCCCATGATCTGGTTCGTAACAGCTACTCGTTCGCATTAAACAGTGATAATATAGTGATGCGATGACGCTGTCAGACGAAGAGCACACAGACGTTCCCCCCTTGTTTCGAGTTGGCCTATATTTCACAACAGAAACGGCAACCCCTGGTATTATTAGCAACTCACGGTACAAGCAGTACAGCTACTGCAGCAGCAACAGCAGCAATCATTTAGTTCGGCTTATCGACGGTAGAGGGCTACGGATCGCATCGTCATCTCGGCAGAGAAGAAACCCATAAGGCTTGATTACAGCTCCAATTCCAGCAGCAGCGGTTGCCATGGTAACTGTGAAACGGTCCGGACGCGCGTGTGTGTATCCGGGAACAGAAAATTAGGAAAACGGATAATGGCTTGTCATGGATAGACTTATTACATCGGTGTCTGGACATCGGTGTCTGGAGCTCAAATTATATTTCATTATATACATTCTATTGTTCAGTGTCACTCATTTACGAAAGAATGAACGACGAATTGTCGGCACTAACGCGGACAGAAATAAAATAATAATAATAATAATAATTTTAAAAAAATCACGGAATAATTCCATGGTTAATTATGATATTTTTTCCAAATAGACCATTTACTCATAAAAGCCTTTAAACGTATAAAAATCATCTTCACAATTCCAGGTAAATCTTAAATCCTCGCAGATCGATCGATACACTGGTAGGCGAAGATGATCAAAATGAGACAAACATAACAAAATATTGATATTTAACACAACAAAACCATTTAATTAGGCCTCGTCGTCATGTAAGGAAACACACTTAGTAGGTGACTACATGCAGGGAACCTTTGTTGAACATGGAAAAGCTACCTGACAAAATTATTGCGCACGATGTTCCCGGTTTGAAGATCCTTACATGACAAGTAGGACTGTCCAAAAACTGGGCCCGTCAGATTTAACGGTAGGACGATGAAGGGTGCTGCCGCATGGGGCTGGAGTCTGGTCTGGTACCCCCAAAACCCATTTATATTCACAAAGAGCAACCTTTTAAATTCCTGAAGACTCCCAAGAATATTTCCCATCCCTAACCCTAATTCCTCAACACCCCCACCTCCTCCTGGACATGGGATTGAAAAGTGGGTGAGTGAGTGAATAGGATTTAACGTCGCTTTCAACTATATTTCAGTCATATCACGACGCTGGGTCCTATTCTTTTTCACACCCGGGAACCACACGGGTGGGGTCCTATCCCTTTTCACACCTGGGAACCCCACAGGTGCCTTAGTTAGTCGCCTCTTACGACAAGCTCTCTGAGGAGCTGAGGCTTATTCTTATACCATGACCTGCGGTGTGCACAACGACATCCCAGGTCAATCCCCGGAAGCCCCATGGGGCAGGATTGAAAAGGCTCCATTTATCTGATATACTGTTATTTTTTCAAAGAAAAGAGCATGGTGACCTCTCATTTTTATAATTTTTATTTCATATTTCACAATTATATACATTCTGCTTTATATATAAATTAGTATATTACTGAAGGAAATTAGCTTTAATGGGTCTTAAACATGAAAACAGACCCATTTCCCTACTAATTCAATAGTACAGGTTCCTCAAAGGATGCATACAAAATGGTGAAATATATCTACAAATAGTATGGTGCATGGTCGCTGGTCCCCCTGACCAGTTTCAGCAGGTTGCACATCTCTTTTTATGGTCGATCTGACAACATATTTCATGGTCAAGATGCGTGTTCGACCATGCAGAACTGTCTGTACCTTGAAATAAATACCTGGTCAGCGCGACCAGGTTCTTCTGACAGTGTGACTCCCGTGGTTTTATTTCACTGTTTATCTTATCCTGATGGGTTAATACTGCAGGTTTAAATATATTTGCGCTGTTAGAAATGAAAGTGACTCCCTTAATATGTCCTTTCAGTATCGTATGTCACAGCATCCTCGCTAAAACCATGGGGGCTTCATGAGAAATGTGGTTAAACGCATAGCCTTGCGGAGCTTGGATAAGTTCAGTTAATTTAATTTGCTTGTTGCGGTGAAACACGCACAATCATTGATCACATCCGGTTGTTCCTAAACCTTCCCCCGAAATATATCTATCTGATCCAAGAGTACGTCTCGGCATTCTATCATATTCATGGGGCCTCGATACCTTAAAAGCGCATAACATGTAATTTGTCTGTTATACTTATGTACCCTTTAACTTGATTACCATGATCGATCATCTCATTTCGCTAATTATTATCAGCCTTGTATCTGCACTGTATAATACAATGAAGGAGACCTAGTTTGTAGCTCTGCATGTTTATGTACAGATATATAAGGCATATGTTTCCCATACTTTTCAAAAGTTGGAATATTGAAAGAACATTGTTCTTGGCTGCCGATCCTTTAAGACTCGAGGCCCGTTCACAGAAAATTCGGACACCCTGATAATTTTCCCTAACTGTCATCGCAATTATAAGGCATTGAATGTAGTATACATATGTATCTTTCGAATTTGATTAAACTTTTCAAAGTTGGAGTAAAAAACTTTGAAATATTCGAGTTTAATGTGAGCATTTTTTTAAATACGATCTTTGTTTTGAGTTGCTAATAACTTCTGGATTTGAAACCAAAAGGTTTAAAACTGGACATACCCATTCTCGACATTTTCAACCCCAACAAATGTCTCCCAGATTTCTAATTTCGCCTCACATCGGAAAGTGAAAGTTTGGACGACGAAAATCTCATAAGAGGAACACTTTGCTCAGAAATTATTTCAGTTTTAGAAGGGAATAGTTTTGGATTATCAATATAAAGACCACTGTGAATCAGCGATACACAGAACTGTGGTAAAAATGCACATCCACATAAAATTTTGTACCAGTGATCCACATACTGCGTACTTACACAAATGTGTATCAGTGGTGCACAATTTAATGTGGACGTGCACAATTGTACACAGTAGGTTTTAGAGAGTTTTAAAAAAATTTCACCCGAGATAGGGACTCGAGTCCTTGAACATTGTCAACGACTTACATGCCGTTTGTAGATAGAAATGTGTTCCATTCATATCAGAAGTTCATAAAATACACAATATACTGACATAAAGCGAACAAGTCAAAGACTGAAAATGTCTGTGATACATGAGAACCAGTAGCTCGTTAATGAATTGGTTAATTATGTTGATTTGGGAGGGGAGGTCGAGGGGAAACACTTTTCCTCACCACCTCGATCCCGCAAATCAAAATAATTAACCAATTAACAACGTTAACGAGCCCCTGTGTTTCGCAGCTTTTAAGTGTGTACATGTACATGTATATAGCTTACTTATTTAGAAATAAAAACTTTAAATATTTGTTTTTCATTATATGATAAGGGTGCAAAACCAAGAAATGACCAATTAAGTGGTACAGTCGTATAACGTTCCACATCCTGGAAGCTCAGGTTATGACGTAACACATCGGCCTATGACCTGATATCATGTGAATTTCCGTCCGAAAGTTTATCCAACCATATAAGCTTACTTTGCGGTAATAATATTACGAATATATGTGGACGGATATGGTTAGGTCGGGATGTAAACCTTCAGATAAACACATGCCATAGTACAGGATGTAGACAAATTACCACATAATGATCTGCGCTGTACACAGACAAATAAAAACCAGTACAAAACACCAAGAGTTGATTTTCATTGGTATATCTCTACACTTTTTAAAAGAGTACTTACCTTATTTTTGAGTTTGACTACAATTATCATTCGTATTCCAAATGTTATTAGAAAACAATTATGTTAATAGAATGCGACATAAAAAAAATTATTGAAGATTTAGTTGCTCGCCACGGCGTGCACTGAGCGCCGTCATTAAAGTCTGTCCATTTTAATTCGTCGTCTACTTTGGAGCTTGTCAATAATCAGCAGTTAACTCGCATATCTTTTTTTGCATCGTGTAGAACAAACAAGACTCTACAAAATGACTACCATTTCTCCGTGAAATCGATAACATATCACTCTTAAAATAACTTTGTAATTCTCTCCATATTAAAACTTCAGTACAGCTGTTTTGGGTGCAGTCCACAGTAGACCCCCCGTTGCTGGAAATAGACCTTTGATTTCTCCCCAGTGTTCCCCGTCTGGAGGCAAGATAAAAAAGCTATTCAAAATATGGGGTCGACCACGCCGATTTTTGTCACATACCCCATATGCAACATAACCCTATTTTTAAACACCTGAAAAACGTACGAAACTGAGGCTGACGAAGGTTGGCTTCGCGACCCGACCCGCCATATATAGCTCAATCGAGCCACCCTTCCGCATATGTCATTTTGAAGGAATGGTAGTACCTTGGTACTATAAATACTGGTTATCAAAAAGGGAAGGATAATTATCATGTGGTCAGACCCGGGCGCTCTGATGTATAAATATTTTTGAGGGGGGACCAATAATCCGAAACTATGGACTACTTCCTTTATGTACCGGGATTCAATTGCACAGGGAGACGTCATAATGTATTCGTGTTGTCTGGCACAAAGGTCAACAATGCCGTTTACGGTCATAAAGGTGTGTGCGGTTTATCATGGATAAGCGATACGCCCACGGACCGCCTGTTATTACTTTATACGGCATCAATGACCTTTGTGCCAATGAGCTAGACTGGACGAGTCTCTATTTCATATGTACTATTTAATAATAGTAAAATGATCTTTAATAAATATATACGTTTGATAAATAAATAAATAGAAAAAAAATTATTTTTAAAATAGAGACTGGACGACTGTTTCAAGCATTTCTTAATAGGCAGAGTTACTTCCTCTTGTTTCCCGTTTAAAATACATTTTGAAGCAGGGGCTGGATCCAGTCTACCAATGAGCATGAATACATTATGACGTCTCCCTATGTAATTGAGGCCCGGTAAATGAAACAACTGTACTGGAGTTTTATATGGAGATAATTGAAAAGTTGTTTCAAGCGTGATATATTATCGATATTACAGAGAAATGGTAGTCATTTGTATAGTTCAGTTAGTTCTACACGCTGTAAAAAAAGAAAATTCATGCAGAGTTAACTATTGATTTTTGACAAGCTCCAAAGTAGACGACTAATTAAAATGTACAGACTTTAGCATCACTGCGTGACGTGAGTGTATGCTCATCCAAAAGCGTCACGCCATGGAAAGTTAAGGTTGATCGTGTTGATCAGTCGTGCCGGTCATTCCCGCAAGAAAGAACCCAGTCTAGTTGATTTTAGTAGTTCAAGTGTAATCTTAAAAATGTTTACGAACTCAGAAACATCGTCATTCAACTTGAACCACTGAACCGCTCAGCTTCAAATTTTGCCTATCTTAATCGAGCAAGTCTCAACTGAAAAACTTGGGGAAGAAACTCTTCAGTTGTCGGAGATAATCTAAAACAACGAGACTAGTCTTCTTCTATATGAGTCTACGAGAGCGTTCCATAAAGCCTCCAATTTTGGAACCAGTGTACCTCACCTGGTCTCACCTTACGTCCCAGGTTATAACCTACACATACTTACGCATCCCGAACTGCGCTTCCCCACTACTGATGACGTCACTGGTGACGGCATTTCTCTCAATACTCTTCCCCTGCTCTCCGGGGGCCATCCCCAACCTCCGTGGTCCACTTGCCTACCACTATGAGGTTATGCATAAGGGTACATAGGCGCCTAGTTCTCTGTGCTGGCACCCAAGCATATCTGCGCTTTCTCTGCTGCTGATGACGCCAGTCACACTGTGGCTAGGTCAATGTATGACACTACAGAACAAGAGCGTTCCACAGAACCCTCAAATTGGACCCATGCAGTATAGTCCAAGTTACACTGAAGGTCCTAAAACCCAAACAGTTTTACGCACCCATTCCAAACCGAGCTGTGTTTTCTACTACTGATGACGTCACAGTCACATGACCTCTCCTTTGGGTCACTCCAGGGTCCAACGTCCAAGGTCAACATGCCACGAGTTTCTCACTATAGGCTACATTTGATGGGGGTGTATATAGGCATGTCCCCGATGCGCACCAGAGCATATTTGCGGGATTCTCTACTACTTCGTACCATGACGTTTTCGGTCAGCGTCACACTTCGGCCCTGTGACCCCTCCAGTCGCACTCAACAGCTTGAGTTTGTTATCTCCCACATACCCGCCTCTTTTAGCTGGTGTATCGGGGTGTACAAGGGCGTCGCTAACCATGGTGCGTGTGGTCCGTAGATTGAAAATACAATTATGTAAGATATAAAATCGCATTACGCTAAAATGCAGGAAAAAAGCTTTAAAAAATCTCAATTTTCTGGCTGGGGCACGCCCCCCCCCCCCCCGCCCCCCTAGTAACGCGCGCCCTTGGTGCGCATTCCTGGGATGGTGAAAAATGGGAAATCAAGGGCGGATCTACGGGGGGGGGGGGTGTGGGGGGCATCTCCGGCAACCTAGGACCCCGAAGCTTCCGGGGCCTAGGCGGCCGCTTGACCCTCAACTGTTGGTCTGTCAGGAGTCGCTTATTTTAGCTTTGTGTAAATCATTCATATTGGTACTAGTATTGGTTTCTAATGTTCCATGGCGTAAAGGTCAACCTTTTTTCTCTGTATTAAATATAACTAGAAAGTAAAATGGATTCAGGTGTGGTGTGATTTTTCACAACATCGATGTGTTCTTAAATGCGAAAAGACGTGAAAAAAGGATCATAAATCTGCATACATTATGTTCAGATTTATACCCGGGAAACACTTAGAACGCATCTCCGGTGATCTACGACCCCGGGACCCAGGAGCTTCCGGGCCTATGCGGCCCCTCGACCCTCGCATGTTAGGCTGCGATTGTCAACCCCACCTATGAACTTTCACTAAATCCGCCCTTGGAAACTGAAAACATGTGGATTAGCTGTACACATTCATCATCCCTAGTCATCATGGTTCATCTGACAAAGCGAAATCATGTCAGACGAATTCACAAGGAGGAAGACCAGTCGTTTATTTCTAGGCTTTGAGGCTTTGGGCGATTAAACGTTCGTCTCCTCTGATTGTTTTGAAGTCACTGGTAGTCTCTGTATTTGTTTTGACAAAGAGTTGTGTCCTCCAGTTTTCTCCGCATAAACTAGGCCTTCTCCAAAATATACCGAGATCAGTAGTAGTATAAACACGGAAAAGGTCTTATTGACCTTTGACCTCTGAGTGCAGTCTATCCCATGATGCAACGCGACAAGGTCAAAGCGATCACGTGATCAAGGCATGTACTGACATGTTATGGATTGCATCAGCCTTGGCTGTGTGCCAAGTGTTGACCACTATGGGTGCAGTCCACAGTAGACCACTCGTTGCTGGAAATAGACCCTTGGTATAGCCCTTCCGTCTTTCTGAGATGCCAAACCATCCAGAAATCCCCATATAAAAGTATATATTTTCTTCATGGGAATGCTCACACCATTAATCCAGCATACAAGCCAGTTATGCAAATTCAACCCGGGATAAATTTTCTTCCCTCCGAACGTACTCCACATTTTCTGAGAAATCTATTAAAATGACCCAAAATACGTTTATTTCGTTCATTTCCTGGAAAAATCTTGACAATCGATTTCAATAAGATTTCGTCTCAGTGTTCCCGGTCTCGAGGCGAGATAAAAAAGCTATTCAAAATATGGGGTCGACCAGGCCGTTTTTTGTCACATATTCCATATGTAACATAACCCTATTTTTAAACACCTGAAAAACGTACGAAACTGAGGCTGACGAAGGTTGACTTCGCGGCCCGACTCGCCATATAGCTCAACCGAGCCACCCATCCGCATATGTCATTTTGAAGGAATGGTAGTACCCAGAAGCTTGGTACTATAAATACTGGTTACCAAAAAGGGAAGGATAATTATCATGTGGTCAGACCCGGACGCTCTGCTGTATTAAAATTTTTGAGGGGGACCAATAATCCGAAACTGTGGACTACTCCCTATATGACTAAGGTGTATTTTATGGAAAAAGTGTTGCTGGCGCATAATAGTCTGCGAGAGAATACGAGTACACTAGTATATCACACTTGCCATGTAAGGCCTTTTTCGTTGGATATCCGTTCCTCCCCTTTCCCCCTACCCCATCTTTGTTTTGGTGTGTTTTACCATCTGAAGTCGACATTTCGAGATAAAACCTCATATATTATCGTAATAGCCATGACGATGGGTTCGCAGCAATTGTCCGAATTATAATCTCACTTTCTAGCTTCTAAACCATATCAGATAGGCACGGAATATGTAAAAATAACTGGAATTATGGTCAAATTCATGTTAAATTTGTAGTTTCCTCTGTCTGGTAAATATCGAAAATTCTCTCAGAATCTTCAAAAATAATGGCCAAGACGCAAATAACTGTTACCTATTCAGAGTATTTAATATTGTCCGTGAGTTTTACGTTGGGATATATCATGTTGAGTAATCAAATTGGTATTGGTGTCCGAGATAATGCATTTTACATGCCATAGTCGCCCCGTCCAAGAGGAGGTAAATCTGTATAGTCCTGCTTGGCAACATATGTTATCGAGGTAGTTGTTCTATGTTTCACTTGAAAATTTCTAAATATTCTGCCCGACATTCGAAATATCTGAAAGCGTACATTAAAATGGTATAAAACTGAACAATTTGAGCGAAAATGACAAGGCAAATGGCTTATTACAAGTCAGCAGAGCGTATCATACGTCAGAGTATATTTTTACTGTATATAAGGTATTGCATATAGGGTGCAGTCCACAGTAGACCACTCGTTGCTGGAAATAGACCCTTGGTATAGCCCTTCCGTCTTTCTGAGATGCCAAACCATCCAGAAAACCCATATAAAAGTATATATTTTCTTCATGGGAATGCTCACACCATTAATCCAGCATACAAGCCAGTTATGCAAATTCAACCCGGGATAAATTTTCTTCCCTCGGAACGTACTCCACATTTTCTGAGAAATCTATTAAAATGACCCAAAATACGTCATATTTCGTTCATTTCCTGGAAAAATCTTGACAATCGATTTCAATAAGATTTCGTCTCAGTGTTCTCGGTCTCGAGGCGAGATAAAAAAGCTATTCAAAATATGGGGTCGACCAGGCCGTTTTTTGTTACATATTCCATATGTAACATAACCCTATTTTTAAACACCTGAAAAACGTACGAAACTGAGGCTGACGAAGGTTGACTTCGCGGCCCGACTCGCCATATAGCTCAACCGAGCCACCCATCCGCATATGTCATTTTGAAGGAATGGTAGTACCCAGAAGCTTGGTACTATAAATACTGGTTACCGAAGAGGGAAAGATAATTATCATGTGGTCACACCCGGACGCTCTGCTGTATTAAAATTTTTGAGGGGGACCAATAATCCGAAACTGTGGACTACTCCCTATAGTTCGGTTAACCTCTGACCTTTGTATTCCTCCGCGGTGATGCGGTCATGTCTGGCGGTGATGCGGTCGCCTCCGCGGAGAAAAAGTAGTCCCCAGAATTCAAATACGCTGCATGGTCCGATGGGGTCGAGTGAGGTATCATTGTGAAGCTTATGTGAGGGGGCATCTGATGGGCTAGGTGTGGGGTTGAAATAGCGTCATTCTGCGCATGCGCGGTGGCCAAAGGGTATGGAAATAGACGTTTTGGAGCTAGGGGAGCCACTAATGGTTCGATTGGGTCATATGAGGTATCAATGTGAAGCATTCGTAAAGGGGCATCTGATGGGCTGGGTGCGGGGTTGAAATAGCGGCATTCTGCGCATGCGCGGTGGACCAAGGGTATGGAAATAGACGTTTTCGGGTCTTTGTGGGCCACTATTGGGCCGATCGAGTCGAGTGAGGTATCAATGTGAAGCATACATGAGGGGGCATCCGACGGGTGGGTCTGGGGTTGGAATAGCGGCATTCTGCGCATGCGCAGACAGGGAATTGTGGGAAAAGTGTATGGAAATAGACGTTTTGGGATCTAGGGGAGCCCCTAATGGGCCGATGGAGTCGTATGAGGTATCAATGTGAAGCACACATGAGGGGGCATCTGACTGGACTAGTGGCTCGGGCGTTGTCACCATTCTGCGCATGCGCAGACAGAGAATTGTGGGAAAAGGGTATGAAAATAGACGTGTTGGGATCTAGGGGAGCCCCTAATGGGCCGATGGAGTCGAGTGAGGTATCAATGTGTAGCCTATGTGAGGGGGCATCCACCTGGGCTAGTGTCTCTGCCTCGTTCAACATTCTGCGCATGCGCAGACAGGGAATTGTGGGAAAAGGGTATGGAAATAGACGTTTTGGGATCTAGGGGAGCCCCTAATGGGCCGATGGAGTCGAGTGAGGTATCAATGTGTAGCCTATGTGAGGGGGCATCCACCTGGGCTAGTGTCTCTGCCTCGTTCAACATTCTGCGCATGCGCAGACAGGGAATTGTGGGAAAAGGGTATGGAAATAGACGTTTTGGGGTTTAGGTGGGCCACTAGTCGTCCGATGGAGTCGTATGAGGTATCAATATGAAGCCTATGTGAAGGAGCATCTGGATTAGTATGACGTGGAACTGACGTCATTCTGCGCATGCGCAGTAGACCAAGTTTATGTAAATAGACGTTTTGGGATCTAGGTAAGCCCCTAATGGGCCGATGGGGTCAAGTGAGGTATCAATGTGAAGGATACGTGAGGGGGCATTCGCCTGGACTAGTGTATCGGTCGTTGTCAACAATCTGCGCATGCGCAGACAGGGAATTATGGGAAAAGGGTATGGAAATAGACGTTTTGGGGGTTAGGTGGACTACTAATGGTCTGTTGGAGTCGAGTGAGGTATCAATGTGATGCACACGTGAGGGTGCATCCGACTGGGTGGGTGTGGGGTAGGAATATCGTCATTCTACGCATGCGCAGGCAGGCCGTAGTATGGAAATATACATTTTTGGGCCGATGTGAACCACTAGTGGTCCAAATGGGTTGTGGAAGGTGTCAAAGTGAAGCTTTTGTCGGGTAGCGTCATAATGGCGTGTTTTTTTTATTGCAAGTCGAGTCAATCTGCACATGCGCAGTTGGGTGTAGTAAGTAAAGTGGTCATTTTAGGGAAGTGAAGGAAGGTATTTGGTGTAGAGATGGACCACTGTTGCTCCGAATGCATCGTGTGAGGTGTCATTTTGCAGCTCTCGGAGTGTAGACCCCGATTTGTGGGCTGTCCACAGTATCTGTGACGTCATCGGTGACGTCATCAGTACGAGTAGTAGCGAAAGAACATGTTTTATAATTGGCTCAGTGCCAATTTTTTTCCACGATTTGCGGGATGTCCACAGCATCTGACGTCATTGGTGACGTCATCAGTACGAGAGGTAGCGAAATTTTGATTAGTCGTCCAATACATATGGACTGATGAGGGACACTAGTTAATCTATATATGTACAGACACCAGCACACACCTGTACCTGTGCTGCACCCTGTCCCCTATACATTCAGGGTCTCCGGAGCTCGGAGCTCCGGAGTTCTTGGAGCTCGGAGCTCCGGAGCTCCGAGCTCACCAGTGACGTCATCAGTGAGAGTAGTAGCGAAAGCGGGAGTTTCGGAGGTGCGATGGAGTGCATTTGGAGTAGAGAACGACCTATTTTTCGATCCAACTACCTGGTAGAGTTACCTGTGAGTGTGAGTGTATGCGCGCGTGTGAGTGAGTGAGTGTGAGTGAGTGAGTGAGTGAGTGAGTGAGTGAGTGAGTGAGTGTGTGAGTGAGTGAGTGAGTGAGTGTGAGTGAGTGAGTGAGTGAGTGAGTGAGTGTGAGTGTGAGTGAGTGGGTGAGTGAGTGAGTGAGTGAGTGAGTGAGTGTGAGTGATTGAGTGATTGAGTGAGTGAGTGAGGGGTGCACAATGCCCGTGAGGCGTCTCCTACGCCCGTCTTAACGCATGGACGCATTAACGACGGTGAGTGAGTGAGTGAGTGAGTGGTCATATAAGGTCGTTCTCTACTCCAAATGCACTCCATCGCACCTCCGAAACTCCCGCTTTCGCTACTACTCTCACTGATGACGTCACTGGTGAGCTCGGAGCTCCGGAGCTCTTGGAGCTCGGAGCTCGGGGCTCCGGAGCTCTTGGAACTCGGAGCTCGGAGCTCTTGGAGCTCGGAGCTCCGGAGCTCTTGGAACTCGGAGAGGCTTTCCCAACATCTTTGTGGCGTCCCCAACGCCCGTCTTAACGCATGGACGCACTAACGACGGTGAGTGTGTGAGTCACTGAGTCTTCCGGTTCTGGTCACGTGACAGTAAACATGGAAAAACCCAGATGTAAGATGAGGACCCGGATGTAAAACTACAGTACCCAGGGAAGTGACCTTTGACCCTGCGCTACTCGGAAGTGACGTCATCGTACGCAGGCACACACACACAACATACGCGGTGCACCCTGTACCCTATAGCCCGTAGGGCATAGGGTACACTAGGGTGTGGGTGCAACAGGTATGTGTGTGTGTGCCTGCGTACGATGACGTCACTTCCGAGTAGCGCAGGGTCAAAGGTCACTTCCCTGGGTACTGTAGTTTTACATCCGGGTCCTCATCTTACATCCGGGTTTTTCCATGTTTACTGTCACGTGACCAGAACCGGAAGACTCAGTGACTCACACACTCACCGTCGTTAGTGCGTCCATGCGTTAAGACGGGCGCAAGAGCTCCGGAGCTCCGAGCTCACCAGTGACGTCATCAGTGAGAGTAGTAGCGAAAGCGGGAGTTTCGGAGGTGCGATGGAGTGCATTTGGAGTAGAGAACGACCTTATATGACCACTCACTCACCCACCGTCGTTAATGCGTCCATGCGTTAAGACGGGCGTAGGAGACGCCTCACGGGCATTGTGCACGCCTCACTCACTCACTCACTCAATCACTCACACTCACTCACTCACTCACTCACTCACCCACTCACTCACACTCACACTGACTCACTGACTCACTCACTCACTCACTCACTCACTCACTCACTCACTCACTCACACTCAGTCACTCACTCACACACTCACTCACTCACTCACTCACTCACTCACACGCGCGCATACACTCACACTCACAGGTAACTCTACCAGGTAGTTGGATCGAAAAATAGGTCGTTCTCTACTCCAAATGCACTCCATCGCACATCCGAAACTCTCGCTTTCGCTACTACTCTCACTGATGACGTCACTGGTGAGCTCGGAGCTCCGGAGACCCTGAATGTATAGGGTACAGGGTGCAGCACAGGTACAGGTGTGTGCTGGTGTCTGTACATATATAGATTAACTAGTGTCCCTCATCAGTCCATATGTATTGGACGACTAATCAAAATTTCGCTACCTCTCGTACTGATGACGTCACCAATGACGTCAGATGCTGTGGACATCCCGCAAATCGTGGGAAACAATTGGCACTGAGCCAATTATAAAACATGTTCTTTCGCTACTACTCGTACTGATGACGTCATCGATGACGTCACAGATACTGTGGACAGCCCACAAATCGGGGTCTACACCCCGAGAGCTACAAAATGACACCCCACACGATGCATTCGGAGCAACAGTGGTCCATCTCTACACCAAATACCTTCCTTCACTTCCCTAAAATGACAACTTTACTTACTACACCCAACTGCGCATGTGCAGATTGACTCGACTTGCAATAAAAAAAACACGCCATTATGACGCTACCCGACAAAAGCTTCACTTTGACACCTTCCACAACCCATTTGGACCACTAGTGGTTCACATCGGCCCAAAAATGTATATTTTCATACTACGGCCTGCCTGCGCATGCGCAGAATGACGATATTCCTACCCCACACCCACCCAGTCGGATGCACCCTCACGTGTGCATCACATTGATACCTCACTCGACTCCAACAGACCATTAGTAGTCCACCTAAACCCCAAAACGTCTATTTCCATACCCTTTTCCCATAATTCCCTGTCTGCGCATGCGCAGAATGTTGACAACGACCGATACACTAGTCCAGGCGAATGCCCCTCACGTATCCTTCACATTGATACCTCACTTGACCCCATCGGCCCATTAGGGGCTTACCTAGATCCCAAAACGTCTATTTACATAAACTTGGTCTACTGCGCATGCGCAGAATGACGTCAGTTCCACGTCATACTAATCCAGGCAGATGCTCCTTCACATAGGCTTCACATTGATACCTCATACGACTCCATCGGACGACTAGTGGCCCACCTAAACCCCAAAACGTCTATTTCCATACCCTTTTCCCACAATTCCCTGTCTGTGCATGCGCAGAATGTTGAACGAGGCAGAGACCCTAGCCCAGGTGGATGCCCCCTCACATAGGCTACACACTGATACCTCACTCGACTCCATCGGCCCATTAGGGGCTCCCCTAGATCCCAAAACGTCTATTTCCATACCCTTTTCCCACAATTCCCTGTCTGCGCATGCGCAGAATGTTGAACGAGGCAGAGACACTAGCCCAGGTGGATGCCCCCTCACATAGGCTACACATTGATACCTCACTCGACTCCATCGGCCCATTAGGGGCTCCCCTAGATCCCAAAACGTCTATTTTCATACCCTTTTCCCACAATTCCCTGTCTGCGCATGCGCAGAATGGTGACAACGCCCGAGCCACTAGTCCAGTCAGATGCCCCCTCATGTGTGCTTCACATTGATACCTCATACGACTCCATCGGCCCATTAGGGGCTCCCCTAGATCCCAAAACGTCTATTTCCATACACTTTTCCCACAATTCCCTGTCTGCGCATGCGCAGAATGCCGCTATTCCAACCCCAGACCCACCCGTCGGATGCCCCCTCATGTATGCTTCACATTGATACCTCACTCGACTCGATCGGCCCAATAGTGGCCCACAAAGACCCGAAAACGTCTATTTCCATACCCTTGGTCCACCGCGCATGCGCAGAATGCCGCTATTTCAACCCCGCACCCAGCCCATCAGATGCCCCTTTACGAATGCTTCACATTGATACCTCATATGACCCAATCGAACCATTAGTGGCTCCCCTAGCTCCAAAACGTCTATTTCCATACCCTTTGGCCACCGCGCATGCGGAGAATGACGCTATTTCAACCCCACACCCAGCCCATCAGATGCCCCCTCACATAAGCTTCACAATGATACCTCACTCGACCCCATCGGACCATGCAGCGTATTTGAATTCTGGGGACTACTTTTTCTCCGCGGAGGCGACCGCATCACCGCCAGACATGACCGCATCACCGCGGAGGAATACAAAGGTCAGAGGTTAACCGAACTATAGTGGTCAACACTTGGCACACAGCCAAGGCTGATGCAATCCATAACATGTCAGTACATGCCTTGATCACGTGATCGCTTTGACCTTGTCGCGTTGCATCATGGGATAGACTGCACTCAGAGGTCAAAGGTCAATAAGACCTTTTCCGTGTTTATACTACTACTGATCTCGGTATATTTTGGAGAAGGCCTAGTTTATGCGGAGAAAACTGGAGGACACAACTCTTTGTCAAAACAAATACAGAGACTACCAGTGACTTCAAAACAATCAGAGGAGACGAACGTTTAATCGCCCAAAGCCTCAAAGCCTAGAAATAAACGACTGGTCTTCCTCCTTGTGAATTCGTCTGACATGATTTCGCTTTGTCAGATGAACCATGATGACTAGGGATGATGAATGTGTACAGCTAATCCACATGTTTTCAGTTTCCAAGGGCGGATTTAGTGAAAGTTCATAGGTGGGGTTGACAATCGCAGCCTAACATGCGAGGGTCGAGGGGCCGCATAGGCCCGGAAGCTCCTGGGTCCCAGGGTCGTAGATCACCGGAGATGGGTTCTATTAGTGTTTCCCGGGTATAAATCTGAACATAATGTATGCAGATTTATGATCCTTTTTTCACGTCTTTTCGCATTTAAGAACACATCGATGTTGTGAAAAATCACACCACACCTGAATCCATTTTACTTTCTAGTTATATTTAATACAGAGAAAAAAGGTTGACCTTTACGCCATGGAACATTAGAAACCAATACTAGTACCAATATGAATGATTTACACAAAGCTAAAATAAGCGACTCCTGACAGACCAACAGTTGAGGGTCAAGCGGCCGCCTAGGCCCCGGAAGCTTCGGGGTCCTAGGTTGCCGGAGATGCCCCCCACACCCCCCCCCCCCGTAGATCCGCCCTTGATTTCCCATTTTTCACCATCCCAGGAATGCGCACCAAGGGCGCGCGTTACTAGGGGGGCGGGGGGGGGGGGGGCGTGCCCCAGCCAGAAAATTGAGATTTTTTAAAGCTTTTTTCCTGCATTTTAGCGTAATGCGATTTTATATCTTACATAATTGTATTTTCAATCTACGGACCACACGCACCATGGTTAGCGACGCCCTTGTACACCCCGATACACCAGCTAAAAGAGGCGGGTATGTGGGAGATAACAAACTCAAGCTGTTGAGTGCGACTGGAGGGGTCACAGGGCCGAAGTGTGACGCTGACCGAAAACGTCATGGTACGAAGTAGTAGAGAATCCCGCAAATATGCTCTGGTGCGCATCGGGGACATGCCTATATACACCCCCATCAAATGTAGCCTATAGTGAGAAACTCGTGGCATGTTGACCTTGGACGTTGGACCCTGGAGTGACCCAAAGGAGAGGTCATGTGACTGTGACGTCATCAGTAGTAGAAAACACAGCTCGGTTTGGAATGGGTGCGTAAAACTGTTTGGGTTTTAGGACCTTCAGTGTAACTTGGACTATACTGCATGGGTCCAATTTGAGGGTTCTGTGGAACGCTCTTGTTCTGTAGTGTCATACATTGACCTAGCCACAGTGTGACTGGCGTCATCAGCAGCAGAGAAAGCGCAGATATGCTTGGGTGCCAGCACAGAGAACTAGGCGCCTATGTACCCTTATGCATAACCTCATAGTGGTAGGCAAGTGGACCACGGAGGTTGGGGATGGCCCCCGGAGAGCAGGGGAAGAGTATTGAGAGAAATGCCGTCACCAGTGACGTCATCAGTAGTGGGGAAGCGCAGTTCGGGATGCGTAAGTATGTGTAGGTTATAACCTGGGACGTAAGGTGAGACCAGGTGAGGTACACTGGTTCCAAAATTGGAGGCTTTATGGAACGCTCTCGTAGACTCATATAGAAGAAGACTAGTCTCGTTGTTTTAGATTATCTCCGACAACTGAAGAGTTTCTTCCCCAAGTTTTTCAGTTGAGACTTGCTCGATTAAGATAGGCAAAATTTGAAGCTGAGCGGTTCAGTGGTTCAAGTTGAATGACGATGTTTCTGAGTTCGTAAACATTTTTAAGATTACACTTGAACTACTAAAATCAACTAGACTGGGTTCTTTCTTGCGGGAATGACCGGCACGACTGATCAACACGATCAACCTTAACTTTCCATGGCGTGACGCTTTTGGATGAGCATACACTCACGTCACGCAGTGATGCTAAAGTCTGTACATTTTAATTAGTCGTCTACTTTGGAGCTTGTCAAAAATCAATAGTTAACTCTGCATGAATTTTCTTTTTTTACAGCGTGTAGAACTAACTGAACTATACAAATGACTACCATTTCTCTGTAATATCGATAATATATCACGCTTGAAACAACTTTTCAATTATCTCCATATAAAACTCCAGTACAGTTGTTTCATTTACCGGGCCTCAATTACATAGGGAGACGTCATAATGTATTCATGCTCATTGGTAGACTGGATCCAGCCCCTGCTTCAAAATGTATTTTAAACGGGAAACAAGAGGAAGTAACTCTGCCTATTAAGAAATGCTTGAAACAGTCGTCCAGTCTCTATTTTAAAAATAATTTTTTTTCTATTTATTTATTTATCAAACGTATATATTTATTAAAGATCATTTTACTATTATTAAATAGTACATATGAAATAGAGACTCGTCCAGTCTAGCTCATTGGCACAAAGGTCATTGATGCCGTATAAAGTAATAACAGGCGGTCCGTGGGCGTATCGCTTATCCATGATAAACCGCACACACCTTTATGACCGTAAACGGCATTGTTGACCTTTGTGCCAGACAACACGAATACATTATGACGTCTCCCTGTGCAATTGAATCCCGGTACATAAAGGAAGTAGTCCATAGTTTCGGATTATTGGTCCCCCCTCAAAAATATTTATACATCAGAGCGCCCGGGTCTGACCACATGATAATTATCCTTCCCTTTTTGATAACCAGTATTTATAGTACCAAGGTACTACCATTCCTTCAAAATGACATATGCGGAAGGGTGGCTCGATTGAGCTATATATGGCGGGTCGGGTCGCGAAGCCAACCTTCGTCAGCCTCAGTTTCGTACGTTTTTCAGGTGTTTAAAAATAGGGTTATGTTGCATATGGGGTATGTGACAAAAATCGGCGTGGTCGACCCCATATTTTGAATAGCTTTTTTATCTTGCCTCCAGACGGGGAACACTGGGGAGAAATCTTGTGGAAATCGATTGTCAAGATTTCTCCAGGAAGTGAACGAAATATGGCGTATTTTGGATCATTTTAATACATTTTCTAGAAAATTTGGTAAACGTTCCGAGGGAAGAAAATTTATCTCCGCTTAAATTTGCATAACTGGCTTATATGTGAAATTAATGGTATGAGCATTCCCATGAAGAAAATATGTACTTTCATATGGGCTTTCTGCATGGTTTGGCAACTCGGAAAGACGGAAGGGCTATACCAAAGGTCTATTTCCAGCAACGGGGGGTCTACTGTGGACTGCACCCAAAACAGCTGTACTGAAGTTTTAATATGGAGAGAATTACAAAGTTATTTTAAGAGTGATATGTTATCGATTTCACGGAGAAATGGTAGTCATTTTGTTCTACACGATGCAAAAAAAGATATGCGAGTTAACTGCTGATTATTGACAAGCTCCAAAGTAGACGACGAATTAAAATGGACAGACTTTAATGACGGCGCTCAGTGCACACCGTGGCGAGCAACTAAATCTTCAATAATTTTTTTTATGTCGCATTCTATTAACATAATTGTTTTCTAATAACATTTGGAATACGAATGATAATTGTAGTCAAACTCAAAAATAAGGTAAGTACTCTTTTAAAAAGTGTAGAGATATACCAATGAAAATCAACTCTTGGTGTTTTGTACTGGTTTTTATTTGTCTGTGTACAGCGCAGATCATTATGTGGTAATTTGTCTACATCCTGTACTATGGCATGTGTTTATCTGAAGGTTTACATCCCGACCTAACCATATCCGTCCACATATATTCGTAATATTATTACCGCAAAGTAAGCTTATATGGTTGGATAAACTTTCGGACGGAAATTCACATGATATCAGGTCATAGGCCGATGTGTTACGTCATAACCTGAGCTTCCAGGATGTGGAACGTTATACGACTGTACCACTTAATTGGTCATTTCTTGGTTTTGCACCCTTATCATATAATGAAAAACAAATATTTAAAGTTTTTATTTCTAAATAAGTAAGCTATATACATGTACATGTACACACTTAAAAGCTGCGAAACACAGGGGCTCGTTAACGTTGTTAATTGGTTAATTATTTTGATTTGCGGGATCGAGGTGGTGAGGAAAAGTGTTTCCCCTCGACCTCCCCTCCCAAATCAACATAATTAACCAATTCATTAACGAGCTACTGGTTCTCATGTATCACAGACATTTTCAGTCTTTGACTTGTTCGCTTTATGTCAGTATATTGTGTATTTTATGAACTTCTGATATGAATGGAACACATTTCTATCTACAAACGGCATGTAAGTCGTTGACAATGTTCAAGGACTCGAGTCCCTATCTCGGGTGAAATTTTTTTAAAACTCTCTAAAACCTACTGTGTACAATTGTGCACGTCCACATTAAATTGTGCACCACTGATACACATTTGTGTAAGTACGCAGTATGTGGATCACTGGTACAAAATTTTATGTGGATGTGCATTTTTACCACAGTTCTGTGTATCGCTGATTCACAGTGGTCTTTATATTGATAATCCAAAACTATTCCCTTCTAAAACTGAAATAATTTCTGAGCAAAGTGTTCCTCTTATGAGATTTTCGTCGTCCAAACTTTCACTTTCCGATGTGAGGCGAAATTAGAAATCTGGGAGACATTTGTTGGGGTTGAAAATGTCGAGAATGGGTATGTCCAGTTTTAAACCTTTTGGTTTCAAATCCAGAAGTTATTAGCAACTCAAAACAAAGATCGTATTTAAAAAAATGCTCACATTAAACTCGAATATTTCAAAGTTTTTTACTCCAACTTTGAAAAGTTTAATCAAATTCGAAAGATACATATGTATACTACATTCAATGCCTTATAATTGCGATGACAGTTAGGGAAAATTATCAGGGTGTCCGAATTTTCTGTGAACGGGCCTCGAGTCTTAAAGGATCGGCAGCCAAGAACAATGTTCTTTCAATATTCCAACTTTTGAAAAGTATGGGAAACATATGCCTTATATATCTGTACATAAACATGCAGAGCTACAAACTAGGTCTCCTTCATTGTATTATACAGTGCAGATACAAGGCTGATAATAATTAGCGAAATGAGATGATCGATCATGGTAATCAAGTTAAAGGGTACATAAGTATAACAGACAAATTACATGTTATGCGCTTTTAAGGTATCGAGGCCCCATGAATATGATAGAATGCCGAGACGTACTCTTGGATCAGATAGATATATTTCGGGGGAAGGTTTAGGAACAACCGGATGTGATCAATGATTGTGCGTGTTTCACCGCAACAAGCAAATTAAATTAACTGAACTTATCCAAGCTCCGCAAGGCTATGCGTTTAACCACATTTCTCATGAAGCCCCCATGGTTTTAGCGAGGATGCTGTGACATACGATACTGAAAGGACATATTAAGGGAGTCACTTTCATTTCTAACAGCGCAAATATATTTAAACCTGCCGTATTAACCCATCAGGATAAGATAAACAGTGAAATAAAACCACGGGAGTCACACTGTCAGAAGAACCTGGTCGCGCTGACCAGGTATTTATTTCAAGGTACAGACAGTTCTGCATGGTCGAACACGCATCTTGACCATGAAATATGTTGTCAGATCGACCATAAAAAGAGATGTGCAACCTGCTGAAACTGGTCAGGGGGACCAGCGACCATGCACCATACTATTTGTAGATATATTTCACCATTTTGTATGCATCCTTTGAGGAACCTGTACTATTGAATTAGTAGGGAAATGGGTCTGTTTTCATGTTTAAGACCCATTAAAGCTAATTTCCTTCAGTAATATACTAATTTATATATAAAGCAGAATGTATATAATTGTGAAATATGAAATAAAAATTATAAAAATGAGAGGTCACCATGCTCTTTTCTTTGAAAAAATAACAGTATATCAGATAAATGGAGCCTTTTCAATCCTGCCCCATGGGGCTTCCGGGGATTGACCTGGGATGTCGTTGTGCACACCGCAGGTCATGGTATAAGAATAAGCCTCAGCTCCTCAGAGAGCTTGTCGTAAGAGGCGACTAACTAAGGCACCTGTGGGGTTCCCAGGTGTGAAAAGGGATAGGACCCCACCCGTGTGGTTCCCGGGTGTGAAAAAGAATAGGACCCAGCGTCGTGATATGACTGAAATATAGTTGAAAGCGACGTTAAACCCTATTCACTCACTCACCCACTTTTCAATCCCATGTCCAGGAGGAGGTGGGGGTGTTGAGGAATTAGGGTTAGGGATGGGAAATATTCTTGGGAGTCTTCAGGAATTTAAAAGGTTGCTCTTTGTGAATATAAATGGGTTTTGGGGGTACCAGACCAGACTCCAGCCCCATGCGGCAGCACCCTTCATCGTCCTACCGTTAAATCTGACGGGCCCAGTTTTTGGACAGTCCTACTTGTCATGTAAGGATCTTCAAACCGGGAACATCGTGCGCAATAATTTTGTCAGGTAGCTTTTCCATGTTCAACAAAGGTTCCCTGCATGTAGTCACCTACTAAGTGTGTTTCCTTACATGACGAAGAGGCCTAATTAAATGGTTTTGTTGTGTTAAATATCAATATTTTGTTATGTTTGTCTCATTTTGATCATCTTCGCCTACCAGTGTATCGATCGATCTGCGAGGATTTAAGATTTACCTGGAATTGTGAAGATGATTTTTATACGTTTAAAGGCTTTTATGAGTAAATGGTCTATTTGGAAAAAATATCATAATTAACCATGGAATTATTCCGTGATTTTTTTAAAATTATTATTATTATTATTATTTTATTTCTGTCCGCGTTAGTGCCGACAATTCGTCGTTCATTCTTTCGTAAATGAGTGACACTGAACAATAGAATGTATATAATGAAAT
>JAVTVY010000016.1:0-32115 GCA_036873755.1 Hanleya hanleyi
AGTCCTTTGTCTCGGCTTGAAACTTTGTTATTGTCATTTGTCAGGAAGTGTTGCATGGATCTTTCTGAAATTCGGTACACAGGTTCCCCTTGGGGTCTAGTTGTGCAAGATACCTTTTCTGGTCCGATTCGAAAATCCAATATGGCAACAAGGCGGTCATCTTGGATTTCCGCATGAAACTTTGTTATTGCTATTTCTCGGGAACTACTGCATGGATCTTTCTCAAATTCGGTACACAGGTTCTCCTTGGGGTCTAGTTGTGCAAGATACCTTATCTGCTCCGATTCGGAAATCCAATATGGCCACAAGGCGGCCATCTTGGATTTCCCCATGAAACCTTGTTATCGCGATTTCTCAGGAACTACTCCATGGATCTTTCTCAAATTTGGTACACAGGTTCCCCCTGGGGTCCGGTTGTGCAAGAGACCTTTTCTTGGCCGATTCGAAGATACAATATGGCCACAAGGCGACCATCTTGGATTTCCCAATGAAACGTTGTTATCGTGATTTCTCAGGAATTACTGCATGTTTCTTTCTCAAATTTGGTTCACAGGTTTCCCTTGGGGTCCAGTTGTGCAACATACCTTTTCTGGTCCGATTCGAAAATCCAATATGGCAACAAGGCGGTCATCTTGGATTTCTGCATGAAAACTTGTTATTGCTATTTCTCGGGAACTACTGCATGGATCTTTCTCAAATTCGGTACACAGGTTCTAATTGGGGTCTAGTTGTGCAAGATATTTTATCCTCTCCGATTCGAAAATCTAATATGGCCACAAGGCGGCCATCTTGGATTTCCCCATGAAACCATGTTGTCGCGATTTCGCAGGAACTACTCCATGGATCTTTCTCAAATTTGGTACACAGGTTCCCCCTGGGGTCCGGTTGTGCAAGAGACCTTTTCTGGTCCGGTTCAAAAATCCGATATGGCCACCAGGCAGCCATCTTTGATTTCCCCCATAAAACTTTCTTATTGTCATTTCTCAGCAAGTGTTGCATGGACCTTTCTCAAATTTGGTACACATGTTCTCCTTAGGGTCTAGTTGTGCGAGATACCAATTTCGGTCCGAATCGAAAATCTAATATGGCCACCAGGTGGCGATCTTACATTTCCCCATGGAACATTGTTATCGTGATTTCTCAGGGATTATTGCATGGATCTTTCCCAAATTCGGTACACAGGTTCCCCATGGGGTCTAGTTGCGCAAGATACCTTTTCTGTTTCGATTCGAAAATCCAATATGGCCACCAGGCAGCCATCTTGTATTTCCTCATGAAACCTTGTTATCACGATTTCTCAGGAACTACTGCATTGATCTTTCTCAAATTTGGCACACAGGTTCCCCTTTGGGTTCAGTTGTGCAAGATACCTTTTCTTGTCCGAATCGAAAATTCAATATGCAATATGATTTATCAGGAATTACTGCATGGATCTTTCTCAAATTTGGTACATAGGTTCCCCTTTGGGTCTAGTTGTGCAAAATACCCTTTTCTGGTCCGACTCGAAAATCCAATATGGCCACCAGACGCCCATCTTGGATTTCCCCTTGCAACGTAGTTTTCGTGAATTCTCAGGAACTACTTCATGGATCTTTCTGAAATTTTGTACACAGGTCCCACATTCGGCCTAGTTGTGCAAGATGCCTGTTATGGTCCGATTCGAAAATCCAAGTTACGCTTCAAATTCATACGGTATTCCCGAGTTGTGAAGAGACATCTCAAACGAGCCCAGTAAACGGAACACAATTCGTTCCTAATTATGTAATGTTAAGTATGCTTCATAGCTCATGCCAAAGGGTCGAAGAAATTTGTCTTCGCTTCCAGTACGGTACCCAATGATGACCCGTGCAAATAAAAAATGCTACAAAACGAAGGATCCTCCGGACATTCACTTTCAGACTAACTTTTCTCTTGTACTATAACAACCGACATAAGTACAGTTTCTAGTAATCTTGAAACTCCTTAAACTTAGAAAGATGATATCTTGTTGTTTTCCAGTGTCCCCTTTTCGATCTTTTTCGCTCAGATTCGAAATTCTGTAAACAAAATTACAAATCAATTGCCTGTTCTTAGTAACAATGGACAAAAAGATCCTCTTGTCATTAGCTTACAATTATCGGACAATGGTGGGCGCCAATATCCTTCAGGATAAATAAACGAACCAACGATACACCCATCCTTCGTAGCATGGTTTAAACGAAATGGTTTAAACCATGCATCCACGAACGTTAAATAGGAACGCTCGCTGAGTTTGTCTCAGAATCTACTTGAGTGGGTAATTGATTAAAAAAATCCACACTGTCTCTCACAAAACTGTGAACATGTGTGGTGTAGGGCCTAAGTAGGATATCGGTTAGATGGCTAAGTCGTTGAGTAGGACATGATGGTCCTGCCACAATCGGACGAAATTTGATGTCACGAGGATTTTGGATTACAATATATTCAGATTTTTAATTTGAATGAGAGTTTTGAATTCCTCTGAGTTGTGGATTTTTGGAAGACCATAAAAATTACTTGTGTTGGAATGAAATTTTTTCTTATCAGCTTTCAATGACACCTTCTTTCAAAGTTTTTCCGTTCTACAAAGTCCAAAATGGAAACCAAGCTTTATTGGATGTCAAAGAAACCTTATTTATTGAAACTTTTCACCCATGCTTGAATGGTAGCCACAGGCTATGAATTAGGACAGGTTTATTTTCTTTTTAATCCCTATTTTCTGTCATTCTTTTGTTTTGTCATAATGCCTGTTAAAAACTGTCAGTATGTCAGAATTGAGAACGTAAAAAAATACCCCCAAGGACAAACGGTTATCCGTCTTTTTAACAGTCAGACAAACAAAATAGGTGTTCAAAATGTGTTGTATTTTTTATAATCTCTCTTTGTATGCACAATATTATGTATGATCATGTCGTGTTGTGTAGTTTTAATCTCATTGTACTATAATATCTTGTTAGTACTTGTGCAGTGTTGTTAACGACAGCCATACATGTAAATCCATATACAACTGATATGTCAACCGTGGGTACTATATTCCTTGAAAAGAACATATAGTTCGAAACTGCAGCACCTTATGAAAAGAGTTACATCCTTCTATTCCGACTGCTGTTTCGAACTATATGTTCTTATCAAGGAATATAGTATACACGGTTGACATACATGTATCAGTTTTATGTGGATTGACATGTATAAATGTTGTTAGCAACAATGCATAAGTTCTAACCATATATTATAGTACAATGAGATTAAAAACTACACACATATATATATACACGAGGGTTAGCAGTGGGGCTATTGACATCACATAGTGACATCACAAAACGGTAAAATGTCAATATGAGTATAAATCATCTTCCAATGGGGTCATGAGGCATCTATGTGCCCCTTAAGTGACGACACGAAGGTCCTGGAGCATTTCATGAAACATCAAACATGAACCTGACCATAATTACGAGGGTCAGCAGTGGGGTTAGCGGCGCCCTTTCGAAACGTGGGACATTTCCATAAACTGGTTAATTATGATATACAAAGAACTAAATCACATTGTTGTAGGAAAAACTGGGCTTTGTTTTCATTACAGAGAACACAACATATATACAACAGTTAGTTCCCCTTATTATAACATCAACGACAGAAATCCAGTGGAATATATGCAGTGTATGTTCACATTTACTTTAGCATTTTTTAGGGTATCCATCATTCGAAACGTCACAAAATCTGACAGAACTTTGCGCTTGGGGTAGAAGAAGCTGAAGGCATCTGTCCTTTTCTCCACATGTACTATACCGATAACAGAGGGATTAATGACATGGAAATTGCGCCAAATGGGTCGCCTGGACCCAGCCTTTCTTAGGGTAGTTTGGGGTGAGTCTATGGGACTGCGCATTGTGCTTAACAATAAGTTCTCTTTCGCAAAGAATGGTTGGCCCTGAAAAGGGCTCTGGGTGAATTTAGTGTGTTTTCTGACTGTGTAGGGAGAATCCATTGGAGGCATAGACTGACGTACTGCCCGGTTGGTGTTGAGTAGAACCGGTACTCAGGAGTGTGATTCCCTCGGCTCTGTCCCCCGCAATCCAGGTAGCCGGTCCTCACTATTTCGGGGTTATACATGCCCACCTCGGCTTTCTCTCAACATCACCTCTGGGCATTGCATCGATGGTCTGACACCCGCCTTGGACATTCTCTTCCGTCTTCCTGATTTTTACCCGCATCTTGAACTCTATGGTTTTTTCACTCTACCTGTTGCTCTTGCAGCTTGCCAAGATCCGTCTTCGTCAAAGGTTTGTGCTGCTCTTAAACTAGACCAAAACATGTACTTAGTCCGTGGGATGATTTCATTGGCTCTCCATTACAAGCGTCTAGTCCGTCATTCATAATCCAGCCGTCGTCCATTAGAGAATATCCGCGTCCATAATCCAAAGACCTATTCCATTTTCCATATAACAGTATCAGTACCAAATTCAAAAAGACAATCATAGTAGACATAAACATAGGCTTGTTTCCTGCAAGAGCAGTCCATTTCACAGCAGTGCTCTTGCATTGGTTTGATTTCTGGGCATTGATTGGTTACACTCGACTCCATCCTAGGCCACTGATTGGCTACTTTCCCAGCTGGCTGATTGAATTGCATATGTCAGCTTGGTTAAGGTTAGAATCCCACATAGATCCACTTGTTTATGCTCGTAACCTATTGTACAGAAAACACACAAGACAGGGTTTAGAGTGAGATCTCAGTTGTTTTTATTCAAGAACAATAATACGAAAACATCATCACCCTGAGAAAAACCACGTGAGAACTGACGCCCAAAACGAGGTTTGTACATTGCAATGTTTAGAATTTAAGCCCAGAACAGAGCATGTACATTGAAATGATCTGCAGCACTGTCATACACGAGCACATCTCGATCTTCGGCGTGTGGGTACTCGTCAAACATCTGTACGATAGTGGGTAGCGCTCGTCCACGGCAACGATGGTAGAGATAAAACAGACAGTATTGGTCGCACACGCTATTGCTCAGGACTTGCAACGATTAAGTGTTCCAAAACCACGTCTCTGTGCCTTCATCTATGAAGGCCATCAGATCGAAATGTAGGGGTGAAAGTCCGTACGGATCAAAGTATTCGCCATGCTGTTCTGTCAAGTACACGGCCACTCAATGTTGAGTGTTGAGTGACCATCCATCGGGTCCGTGTTGAGTACGTATAAGCGGCAGGATACACATCTAACGGGAACACATCTCGGGCGAACACCCCTTGAAAGATAGTGCTTGTCCCTGGGTCATTCTCCAGCACGGTGGTAATCTGGTCTGTACCCATGTTAGGCAGCAAAGTCACTCAGGACGTTGGGCGCCTTGTCCACTTGAATGGTGTTATCAAACTCCGCGTAGCAAATCACATTGATGGAATTCCGGAGGGCACGTGCAAAGTGGATTTCCAGCCGTAGGCTGCCTTGTCTGGTGTGGGTCATCTGATGATCGTTCTCTAAGGTAGGGGTCAGATCGAAACAGAATAATGTGTATCCTTTAGCGTAGTTCTCCCCACTGATCACATTCCCTCCGTCCTGGCTGATTGAACCTGTTGATGTAAACAGGCTCTGAATGGCTCAAATAAAATTTTCGCGTCAAAAGTTTGGTGTTGAGCCGTGGCTGGGACCTGTTGTCCGTCCACATGCAGGGCCATAAATTGATTCCAAAATGTTTCAACTCAAACGGGTTCTACGGGTAGGCTCCGCTTAAACTGGTGTCCTTCACACCGGCCAGGATCAATCGCTTGGGCAGTTCCCTCAGGAACAAGTTTTCTCTGCTAGCGCTCATATTCCCGCCAGACACAGAGAACACTTCGGTTTGCATCCGTCGGATAGGCTAATGGCCTAGTTTTTTCTCTTAGGCTTTGAGGTGCCCCAATTGGACGGTTGGGTTCGGTTTCACTTTCCGGACATACAGGACTGCGTCTTGGATGAAAAGTCAGCTGCTTGCCCGGCTACAGCAGTGGCCATCTAGGCGAAGGTCGGGGGTACCCGTATCAGTCGGATCAGTCGTATCAGCTCGACTACATACCATTAGAGATATCATTCATGGGATGTTTCTTTTTTATAGAGTTGCTTGAATTTCTCATTAAAAATATCTATGTGAAATTTGGCAACACAATATATCAGCAGCATATAGGTATTCCAATGGGTACTAATTGTGCACCCCTGTTGGCTGACCTGTATCTGTTCACTTATGAATATGACTATATGCAGGCGCTTTCAAAAACCGATCCATTCAAAGCCCGTTCCTTCTCATTCACCAAACGCTATATAGACGATCTTCTCGCTGTGGATAATCGCTATATAAATGACGCAGTGAAGGATATATATCCACCTTCACTGGATTTGAAGGAAACTACAGATAGCCCCACAGGCACATCTTATTTAGATCTCTATCTCTATAAAAATGAAGCGGGCATTCTCTCTCGTCGACTTTATGACAAAAGAGATGATTACAATTTCGACATCGTAAACTATCCTTTTTTGGATAGTAATATTCCAGCGGGTCCTGCATATGGCGTATACATATCTCGCTTAGTAGCATTTGCTAGATCCTGTGTTGAATGTGATGATTTTAATCAACGTCACAAAACATTGTTGCAGAAACTTATAAAACAGGGCTATTCCACCAAGCGCCTCCACTCAAAGTTTCCCCAATTTGGCGATACATATCGCATGCTGATAGCAAAATACGAACGTGGCGTGCAAGATCTATGGCGCTACGTTTCGTGACTTGCGTCTAATTCCGCTTAACCCGGGGCTAGGGGCCGTATGAACCCATGTACTTCAAGATCCTCATGGTACTCATATGAACAGTCACAATCAAAGCGTGACTGAGATACATCATTCTTTAGATGGCGACTTTACAACGAATATTATGGATTAAGAATACTGATCAGCGATACGGATTTGATATTTTTGGAACATCATGATGTCTTGCCGGCATCACTGAGAACTGTTGACCGCTTCTCTCTTGCAGGAAACAAGCCTATGTTTATGTATACAATGATTGTCTTTTTGAATTTGGTGCTAAAACTGTTATATGGAATATGGAATAGGTCTTTGGATTATGGACGCGGATATTCTCTAATGGACGACGGCTGGATTATGAATGACGGACTAGACGCTTGTAATTTGATGGGGATCTTGTTCACCTGTTAGTTTTTTGCGCCTATTTCCAGAACGACAGAAATTTAGAGCTGAAACTCCACGACTTCGTATACTATCATATTGGGGTCATTTTGAGCCTATTTTGATGACTCCCCGAGCAGAGAATCATGGATAAATTCAAAATGGTGGCCATGTGGGGTACCCAAATAATTGATGTTTTTGTCAGAGGTCTTCAATTTTTGTGCTTTTGTGCATGGAAAAGTGAGTAAAACCTATTTTATTCCAGATCAGATTATTATATATCATGCATTTATTTGAAGGGAAAACAAAATAAAAGATTCGGAAATTCTGACGAAAATCGTCCAAAAATGCTATGTTTGAATGGTGGCCATCTTGAAGGTTTTTACATTTTCTTGTAGAGCTTTACCCAAAGATATAGTGTGGTCAGTTTCAGCCCTCTAGCCTTAGCGATAGGGAAATTACATATGGGGCAATTTCCGCCCCGCCCCCTCCGCCGGCTGCCGTACACATCAAATCGTCCAGGCCAGATAGGGCTAAGAGGTCTGCGTGCAGTCGACCGATGAGATCGGGAGAGCTGCCGTTCGCGGTGAAACCCTTCCGTTTGTTCTATCCAGTATTGTCGTTCTTCGTGCTCATGTGCTCGGGTGTGTCACGGTAGAATATAGGGGATGTTAACTGAGATTGTTTAGCTTCTCGTCAATACGACAACAACGTTTCGATGTAGACCCGATAGGGGTACGTGTTGGTCCAGTCACTGTTTGTGACTGAGAAAAACATCCGCCTGTTGAAACATTGAGTGCAGCCAGAGATTTTTCGGGCCAACCGTTGCCTGGTCGACGATTCCGGAGCCATCACTGACGATGTTGTCTTTCACGTACAAGTACGTATTGGCTAAATCCACATAGGCCGTATCCGCATTGCCAATGTTGAACTCGATGGAACATGCTTACTCGATGCTGGAGAGCGGGAGGATGCTCCACCCATAGTCCTTCTCCGGCACTGGGCTGTGTCGGCGGGGCCGTCAACAAATCAAATTCAGTGTTGGTAGAAGGGCAGGACAAATTACAAGCGTCTAGTCCGTCATTCATAATCCAGCCGTCGTCCATTAGAGAATATCCGCGTCCATAATCCAAAGACCTATTCCATTTTCCACATAACAGTATTAGCACCAAATTCAAAAAGACAACCATAGTATACATAAACATAGGCTTGTTTCCTGCAAGAGAGAAGCGGTCAACAGTTTTCAATGATGCCGGCAAGACATCATGATGTTCCAAAAATATCAAATCCGTATCGCTGAACAGTATTCTTAATCCATAATATTCGTTATAGAGTCGTCATCTAAAAAAAAGATGTATCTCAGTCACGCTTTGATTGTGACTGTTCATATGAGTACTATGAGGATCTTGAAGTACATGGGTTCATACGGCCCCTAGCCCCGGGTTAAGCGGAATTAGACACAAGTTACGAAACGTAGCGCCATAGATCTTGCACGCTACGTTCGTATTTTGCTATCAGCATGCGATATGTATAGCCAAATTTGAGAAACTTTGAGTGGAGGCGCTTGGTGGAATAGCCCTGTTTTATAAGTTTCTGCAACAATGTTTTGTGACGTTGATTAAAATCGTCACATTTAACACAGGATCTAGCAAATGCTACTAAGCGAGATATGTATACGCCATATGCAGGTCCCACTGGAATATTACTATCCAGAAAGGGATAGTTTACGATGTCGAAATTGTAATCATCTCTTTTGTCATAAAGTCGACGAGAGAGAATGCCCGCTTCATTTTTATAGAGATAGAGATCTAAATAAGATGTGTCTGTATGGCTATCTGTAGTTTCCTTCAAAGCCAGTGAAATGGATATATATCCTTCACTGCGTCATTTATATAGCGATTATCCACAGCGAGAAGCTCGTCCATATAGCGTTTGGTGAATGAGAAGGAACGGGCTTTGAATGGATCGGTTTTTGAAAGCGCCTGCATATAGTCATATTCATAAGAGAACAGATACAGGTCAGCCAACAGGGGTGCACAATTAGTACCCATTGGAATACCTATATGCTGCTGATATATTGTGTTGCCAAATTTCACATAGATATTTTTAATGAGAAATTCAAGCAACTCTATAAACAAAGAAACATCCCATGAATGATATCTCTTGTATGTAGTCGAGCTAAAGAATGCTTTATGGCTTCCGACATTAATATATCTACGATCAGTTTTCTTGAACACAGATACTATTAATGAACTTATACGGTCAATAAGGTCCTGATGAGGGATTGTAGTATAGAGAGTCGAGAAATCCCATGTGGATACATGTCTGTACAGTATGTGACCTTTAGCATCAAGTTCTTCCGTAAGACATTTTGAGTTTTCAATATCCACATACATTCAACGCCAGAGTGCTTAGAAATAGTGGCGCAATACCTTCCCAAAATGCTTTTACCTCTTGAAGGGCCCTCGTCAATAGGGTTGAAAGAAGCTTGGTGGTGCAGCTTCTAGAACCAGCTATGAATCTAGCTTTGTATGGTGATTTATGCATTTTGGGAGACCAGTATATTTTTGGTATGTCGTTATGATTGGTTGGAAGACAAATACCTCTTTCCCTGAGAAACATTTTGTGATTGTTAAATAAATCTTCCAGAGTAAATGCAGTTTGGGAGTAAGTAGACGTATTTGATGAAGATATGTCTACACTCAATTCTTTAACCAGCACCTGGTAATAGTAATATTTACATATGAATATTATATTATTCGGAGCTTTTTCTGCTGGGACTATGACGAATTTACTCTGGAGATTTGCTAGAACTTCTTGCGAATTGAGGTTTCTCAGAACTTGTTTTGCTTGGGGAAGAGTACTTCTGTCAATATGGCGGATTGTTTCAACGACCTTGCGCTTGGTGAGGCCCAGCCAATCAGCGAGTACTGTAGGTTCAACTTTTTCTCGCTTAGACCAATCAATAACGTACTGTTTCAATGCAGACAGGACTATCTTCTGGTCGGCCTTCAGATTTATTCTTCTTGGCTCTCTATATTTAGGTCCCTTCATCAGGAGGAATTTCAGATCCTTATCACTCATCACATCAAGGTCACCAGTCACAATATGTTTGCATGGTGTATAGATAAAGTTCGACGATTCACAATCACAACTATAGCCTCCTGACGTGTATAAGTTCCAGTCAAACTCCTGGACAGCATTGAAGTAATTGAATATTTTGGTGGCTATATATTTAGTGTACTTATATGAAATGCAAGGAGGTTCTGTGAACTTAAAATAGTTTGGTACAGCGTTGCGTACCTCTGGATCATTCAGGATTCGAGGTAAATCAATGATGTCCAGTCCTTTATCTAAGTAGTTGAGTTTCAAGAAAAGCCGATCTTGAGAGGTTTCGATTATGTTCACTGGACGATACAACCGAAAATACGCTATATCTTGACATACTTTAATGATTTTTGATGGTATTATATTTCCTGAAGACGCAGATTGTTGTATATGTCTCGCTATTTGATCTAAAGCTCTCAGAGGTAACGCATACAGAACGGTACGTAAGCTATGTATACTATTGGGTGTGTTAGTTAAACCCACTAAGTAATTTAAAGTGATATGATCGTGAATCATCGAACTATTAAACTTTCGCCAACCATGGCTGCGATGTCTCCGCTGATGGGGTTTAAATAGTTGGGTAATGTTGGATATATTTGAACGGCGGTTTGTAGCATTGCCGAACCCACTGACATTATCATTTAAACCAAACGGAAACACTGACCCAAGTTCTAGCATCCAGAATAATTCCCGCTCTCGGATTTTTCTCTCAAATCCGGGAATCCTTAGTAGATGGATAGACGACGTCTATGATCTGAATACTAAAGTTATCCCAGTCGTGGTCGGGTCCAGAAAAATGCCTACCTATAAGCAATTGCTTTTTCCTAACGGATTTTCTGTGACCGTTCACCCTAAGATGGAGTCTTTGGGTCGTCTTGCCAACATACTGTTGACCACACTTCTTACAGGAAACTAAATAAATACAGTTTGTAGTAGAACAACTAAGATCAACATACGAGTTAACAGAATATGAGTTACCAGTTAACGTGGAACTAAATGAAGCTGAAGTATTAAAGAGTTGACACGTGAGACATCCACGATGTCCACACTTAGAAATTTTGAAATTATTACAAGTAGAATTCGGTGCTAAACAATCATCAAGCGCAATATTACAAGGTTTGATGTCGTGGCCTTGCTTTGCTGTCAGAAATATATCTGTCATTTGGATTGAAAAAGGTCTTAGTGCATTTCGAACTATTAGAGACTCGGCCGAGAAACCTGCACTAAGGTTCCTCGGGTCTGTCTTCATACTTTTTCTTATAGTTGTGCTCATTATGAAGGACATGTTTAAGCAAAGATATCCTGGGTCTTCGTTGTGTGTCCTCGCTGGGTCGCTAGTCGACTGGTGCGTAGTCTCGGTGGGGCAGGTCTTTTATTCTCTACGGTGCGCTGTGCTTTGGCGACCAAGACCCCTCCTGCTTCTTGGCTCGGCGTTTCAGTGCTTCTCGGACGGGAACTCCACTGAACGCATATCCCAGGGCTTGCACTCCACTTCGGATAGCTTGTTACAAGCGTCTAGTCCGTCAGAGAAACGGTCAACAGTTTTCAATGATGCCGGCAAGACATCATGATGTTCCAAAAATATCAAATCCATATCGCTTATCAGTACTCTTAATCCATAATTCGTTGTAAAGTCGTCATCTAAAGAATGATGTATCTCAGCCACGCTTTGATTGTGGCTGCTCATATGAGTATCATGAGGATCTTGGAGTACATGGGTTTATACGGCCCCGACCCCGCGCGTGAACAGTAGCAAAAAGGATTTGACAACGCTCCCGATCACGTTCCCCAGTGTCTTGCTGAAGCGTACGGTCATATTTCTCTGCAGGATGATCAGGATATTGTGGTTCCACTCGTGGTACTCCATGTGGATCATATTTACAAACGGTAAGACCTTGATTCCTCCCGGTCTCGAGCTCTCGTCGAGATTGCGCAACGCATGGACAAACAATTTGGATGCATGGTACTGACCTTCGAGCAGAGGAAAGTTATAGGTGTTGCATTCGTACACAAATTCGTACCACACCGTATCACGTTGCACGTTGTGCCACGTGTACGGGTAATGGATATCCACTAGGCCACACTGCCAACGTCCGGGGAGATGTAAGGGATGGGGCAGCTGTGTGAATTAATGAGTTAAGCTGTTGCTGGGAAACACCGCAGCCGATCTATTACTGGTTAGTGTGAGGTAAAACATTACGACTTCTCTTGCTGCCGCTGTTGGTTTTAATTGCGTTCCCAGGCCTTGGGAGTTTGTTCCCGGCGTCTTGATCGTAGTGTTGACTTGCTACGTGTCACGGCTCTGAAGAAGTGGGTGTCTTGACTAGGAGTAGAGTTTCAAAGGGTGTGAATGGTTTTGTATGGAGTGTATCCGTTGTGATGTTCCTGGGCGATTCCAACTCGGCTTCCCGGTCCGTGGGGTCGAGTCTGTACCGAATATTGCGTGACTTCGTGACCGAAAGTGCACTCAGAGTTCAAAGGTTAATCGGCCTCCAAAACCCCTTTATCGCTCGTTAAGGCGCTGAGACGGGCGTTAAGGCGTAAAGATAGGGCGGTAAGGCATTGAGACGGGCGTTAAGGCGTAACGACGGGTGTTGACTGGCGTTGAGACGGGCGTTCAGGCGTAACGACGGGCGTTGACGGGCGTCACTGCATTTCGATGTATTGGTGGCAATTCCTGAAAATCAGGGCTTCTGAGCTAGTTCACCAGGGTGTTGAAGCGGTAAGCTAAGCGTTGACGGGCGTTACTGTCTATAAAAGCAAGTGTATTGCCAAAACACGCACAGTCGACGTTCAACCGTCAATATGGCTTATACTTGCTCTGAGTGTCAACGCACGTTCACCAGGCGTTACGATATAATGCGACACGAGAAAAATATACATGGGAGTGAAGACTCCGAGGCACAAGAAGCCGATACAGAAATTGATGAGAGTCTAACTACTGATAAGGAGAGCTTGACATCAGATAGTCAGCCTATATCCCAGGACAGTGAGATGGCTGAGAGTCTATATACTGATCGGAGAGCTTGAACTCAGATAGTCAGCCTACATACCAGGAAGGTGAGGCAGAACCTTCCTTCTGGGATCGTATTGTGACAGCAACTATCAATACTCATGCTGCAGCGATCGAGGACGCCGGACAGGATAACTTACAACAGGCGTACACCCAAATGCGCCCGTGCAGCAGGAAAACAGCCATGGCGATCTATGAACAGTATACCTTACTACCGCTTGAAATGAAAGGTGACCCCACGCACAGGTCCACCAAAAAGACCAAGTGTCACTTGGAAGAGGATATGTGGCTACCATCCAGTGAGGCCCTGGAAAATGCGATGAGGATGCGCAAACAACTCTTTCAGGACATGCTGTCCGAACAATATCCAGTTCTGCCCGACAACGATTAGGTCACACCGAGCAAAGATGAAAGTTTCTGAAACGGCGACTTCTGATTGGACACGAGCAGCCAAGAATACATCTAACGCAGTAACGGGCAAGAACGAATATGACTGATACAGCGCCAAATGGCGGCCTCTGATTGGACAGGAGTCTTCTTGAATTGTAAACATACCCAACGCGGCTCCCCCAACGTGGGTATGAGATACTGGAGGGGAGAATAAACCATATGGAAAAAAACATGTTGTTGTTGTTCTTCTCTCATCTCTCATCCTTGATGTTGTTTTTCTTTCAACTGTGGATATCATGGCGTCAAGGCGTTATGCTAGGGCGTTAAGGCGTAACGACGGAAGCTCGGAGCTCGGGGATGAGGCAGGCGGGAGCTCGGAGCTCGGGGCCCCAAACTGCTGCTTTCTATACTAGTAATCCCCACCCTACCTCCCTCAGCAGGCCTCGATAAGCCAGGGACCGATATTAGCCCTTTGGGACAAGGTTGATAGGAGTTTTCCCATATTGTAGGGGTAAAGTTCGTGTTCCGCTTTTCATATCTTCTGGACAAATCCTCAATTTACATATACCCACTTCCCATCCTACCTCTGTCGGCAGGTTCCGATAAGCCCACTAGACGTGGTTGATAGGAGTTTCCCCTATTTTAGGGATAAAGTCTGTGTTCCGCTTTTTATTTTTTCGGGACAAATCCTAAATTTACATGCACCCAATCCCGACCCTACCTCTCTCAGCAGGGCCGATAAGCCAGGGACCGATATTAGCCCTTTGGGATAGGGCTGATAGGAGTTTTCCCTTATTGTAGGGGTAAAGTCCATTCTCCGCTTTTTATATTTTCGGGACAAATCCTAATACACCCACTCGGTTGACTTGATAGGCAGGCCCCGATAACCCCGGGGACCGATATTAGCCCTTTGGGATAGGGTTGATAGGGGCTTTGCTCTATTGTAGGGGTAAAGTACGTGTTCCACTTTTTATATTTTCGGAACAAATCCTCATTTTACATGCACCCACCTGGTTGACTTGATAGGCAGGCCCCAATAAGCCCGGGGACCGATATTAGCCCTTTGGGATAGGGCTGATTGGAGTTTTCCCTTATTGTAGGGGTGAAATCCGTGTTCCGCTTTTTATATTTTCTGGACAAATCCTAAATTTACGTACACCCACCCTGCACCCAGGCCCTGATCAGCCCGGGGGACCGATATTCGCCCTTAGGAATAGGGTTGATAGGGGTTTTCCCCTATTTTAGGCGTACGGCGCATCACGTTGGGCACACCGGTTCTCGTCAGATCACCGAAGTTAAGCAGCGTTGAGCTCGGTCAATACTTAGATGGGTGACCGGGTGCTGTACTGGCTGAGCTGATCAGTGTCCAGAATAATAGGAACTGTGGACACTCTCGTGTTCTGGCACATGTAGGCACCGTCGTGATATGACTGAAACAAAGTTGAAAAAGACCTTAAATCCTACTCACCCACTCACTCACTCACTCACTCCCCTATTTTAGGGGTAAAGTCCGTGTTCCGCTTTTTTATGTTTTCGGGAAAATCCTGATTTTATAGGCACCCATCCATGACTTGATAGGCAGACCCCGATAACCCCGGGGACCGATATTAGCTCTTTGGGATAGGGTTGATAGGGCTTTGCTCTATTGTAGGGGTAAAGTCCGTGTTCCGCTTTATATATTTTCGGGACAAATCCTCATTTTGCATGCACCCACCCGGTTGACTTGGGGTGCAGTCCACAGTTGACCCCTCGTTGCTGGAAATAGACCCTCTGTATAGCCCTTCCGTCTTTCCGAGTTGCCAAACCATGCAGAAATCCCATATAAAAGTACATATTTTCTTCATGGGAATGCTCATACCATTAATTTAACATATAAGCCAGTTATGCGAATTTAACCCGAGATAAATTTTCTTCCCTCGGAACGTACTCCAAATTTTCTGGGAAATCTATCAAAATGACCCAAAATACGCCATATTTCGTTCACTTCCTGGAGAAATCTTGACAATCGATTGCCACAAGATTTCTCCTCAGTGTTCTCCGTCTGGAGGCAAGATAAAAAAGCTATTCAAAATATGGGGTCGACCACGCCGATTTTTGTCACATACCCCATATGCAACATTACCCTATCTTTAAACACCTGAAAAACGTACGAAACTGAGGCTGATGAAGGTTGAATTCGCGACCCGATCCGCCATATAGCTCAATCGAGCCACCCCTCCGCATATGTCATTTTGAAGGAATGGTAGTACCTAGAAGCTTGGTACTATAAATACTGGTTATCAAAAAGAGAAGGATAATTATCATGTGGTCAGACCCGGGCGCTCTGATGTATAAATATTTTTGAGGGGGACCAATAATCCGAAACTATGGACTACTTCCTATAAGGTTAAGGTGTATTTTATGGAAAAAGTGTTGCTGGCGCATAATAGTCTGCGAGAGTATACGAGTACACTAGTATATTACACTTGCCAGATAAGGGCCTTTTGGTCGAATATCCGGCTGTTCCCTTTCCTCCTACCCCATCTTTGTTTTGGTGGGTTTTTTCCATCTGAAATCGACATTTTGAGATAATATCTCAACTGTTATAGTAATAACCATGGCAATGGCTTCGCAGCAATTGTCTGAATTATAATCTCACTTTCTAGCTTCTAAACCACATCAGATAGGCAATGAATATGTAAAATTAACTGGAATTATGGTCAAACTGATGTTAAATTTTTACTTTCCTTCGTCTGCTAAATATCGAAAATTCTCTCAGAATCTTCAAAAATAATTGCTAAGATGCAAATAAGTGTTACCTATTCACCATATTTAACATTGTCGACAAGTCTTACTTTGGGAAATATGCTGCTGAGTAATTAATTTGGTATTAGTGTCCAAGATAATGCATACTAGATGCCATAGTCGCTCTGTCCAAGGGGAGGTAAATCTGTGTAGTCCTGCGGGGCAACATATTTTATCGGCGTAGTTGTTCTATGTTACACCTGAAAATTTCTAAATATTCTGTCCGAGATTCGAAAGATTTGAATGCGCACATTAAAATGATATAAAAGTGAACAATTTGAGTCAAAAAGACGAGGAAATGGCTGATTACAAGTCAGCAGAGCCTATCATACGTTATAGTATATATTTGCTGTATATAGGGTATTGCATATAGGGTGCAGTCCACAGTAGACCCCTCGTTGCTGGAAATAGACCCTCGGTATAGCCCTTCCGTCTTTCCGAGTTGCCAAACCATGCAGAAATCCCATATAAAAGTACATATTTTCTTCATGGGAATGCTCATACCATTAATTTAACATATAAGCCAGTTATGCGAATTTAACCCGAGATAAATTTTCTTCCCTCGGAACGTACTCCAAATATTCTGGGAAATCTATCAAAATGACCCAAAATACGCCATATTTCGTTCACTTCCTGGAGAAATCTTGACAATCGATTGCCACAAGATTTCTCCTCAGTGTTCCCCGTCTGGGGGCAAGATATAAAAGCTATTCAAAATATGGGGTCGACCACGCCGATTTTTGTCACATACACCATATGCAACATTACCCTATCTTTAAACACCTGAAAAACGTACGAAACTGAGGCTGATGAAGGTTGAATTCGCGACCCGATCCGCCATATAGCTCAATCGAGCCACCCCTCCGCATATGTCATTTTGAAGGAATGGTAGTACCTAGAAGCTTGGTACTATACATACTGGTTATCAAAAAGAGAAGGATAATTATCATGTGGTCAGACCCGGGCGCTCTGATGTATAAATATTTTTGAGGGGGATCAATAATCCGAAGCTATGGACTACTTCCTTGATAGGCAGGCTCGGATAATCCCGGGGACCGATATTAGCCCTTTGGGATAGGGCTGATTGGAGTTTTCCCTTATTGTAGGGGTAAAATCCGTGTTCCGCTTTTTATATTTTCGGGACAAATCCTAAATTTACGTACACCCACCCTGCACCCAGGCCCCGATCAGCCCGGGGGACCGATATTAGCCCTTTGGGATAGGGTTGATAGGGGCTTTGCTCTATTGTAGGGGTAAAGTCTGTGTTCCGCTTTTTATATTTTCGAGACAAACCCTCATTTTACATACACCCACCCATGACTTGCAAAATCCTTCAGTCCCCGACTCAAATGAATGGACGGCATACAAGTCAGTACCTGCATTCCTGATCACGTGCCGCCGCATGATGGAACAATTCGGATACAAGTCAGTACATGCATTCCATATGGTCCTGGAGGAGCGCTTCACTTTGATACGTCACTCGATCCAATCAGTCCACTACGCGCCCCTCCCGCCCCTCCCGCCCCTGAAGATTGGCGAACATTCTCACGAAAACCCACGTGTTTGGGACTACTTTCTGTCCGCGGGGACAGACCGCATCACCGCCAGACCGCATCACCGCGAAGGAATACATGCCCCAAGGTCACGCCCGATTCACGCAGCCCGGAAGTGACGTCATACCTGCGCAGAACACTCCTGCGCACACCTCCCCATGACCGCCCCAAACCTGCGCAGAAATGGTTGCGCAGTCGGGCGAATGCAGCAAGAAATGCTCACTTTATACTACTATCATATTTTGATCTTGGGATAAACAAATAGAGCGAAAATGACCTGTCTGATAACTGTGCACATTGAGCTAAGAATATTGCCCTGAACTATAAAAGCAACAAGAAAATGATCGCATATGGCCGCCTCTATAAATTAAACCGTCATATGTTAACCTGAAATTATGCAAACCGATTCAAAATAGGCGTAAATTGTTAGGCTTTGATGTAAGATCACTTGGTGTTACCAAATATTTGCAATGACCTAAAATGAACACCCTGAAAGCGCGATTTATAGATGACCCCACATGAACGTGATGAGAATGATGCTTAATTTTCGAGCGCATTGTCGCCCAGGCCAGAAAGGGTGATTTTCAAGTTCAGGAAAGAAACCTTGTCACCAGCAACTGTCTTAACGTGGAAGGTCCATTCTATAAGAAAAATCATGTTGTCAATAATTCACCAAAAAAAAATCAAAGACATATGGCCCTTCATTACTTATCTTAAACTTTATTCAGATTGAATTCCATTTATAATGCAAAGAATGCCACACAAGTTTAATGTGTTTAAGGCCCATACGTCTTTTGGTGATCTCTGGGGCTTATTTGATCTCGAAATGACCTCAGAATTACCTCAAACATTCATAGTTATCGTACATTTAATCATACTGCATTAAAATCTTATTCACAAACAGCACAGTGTATATGGCATAACAGAATTTTCCCTCCTTTCGACCTCATTTTACACTTATAGTGCCCATAAAATGATCTCAGTTGCAATAATTGACATGATAGCCATACCTGCGTTAAAGCCCTACACTACATAAACTAATTTAGCGTGGACACCCATAGGAAACAAACAGCTCAAGGGAAATTAGGTTAAGAACGAGTTTTGCTAATTTTGACCTTATCTGGCCCCACAGGTCACTGCAACCCTCCCACTCCGAACCCTACAACACAAAATACTAATCTAACTTGAGTATACACTTGTAACAAACAATCTCATCAAAAGTCGCATTTTGTGTCCCTGGCCGGTCGTCTATGAGTCTCTGTGATGTATATTGATAACTTTGTTCTCCTTCGGCATCCGGTAAATTATTAAGGCAATGTTTTTTTCGCATTGCTTCTTCTCTGTTTCTTATATCATATCATTCTTCTTCCACAGCAGCACCCTATGAATGGGATAGAAAAGAAATGTTAACAATACATAACGGATTATACCAGACACAAAATTGAGGTTATAATGTGTCCACGATGCGAATGTGAATAGGCCAGCCCCGAGATAGAAATCTTTAGCCATGAAAGGCACGAAACGACGTCACTGTCCACGTGACGTCGGGCAAAGGTTAGGCACACGGTAATGCTTCAACATTGGCTATACCGCAACAATCGGAAATTAGTTATCATTGTGACTTTCAAAATGCTGAAAATCCAAGCTCTCTTTGAAGATGTTACTATCTCGGAGTTAACCCTATCTTCCCTGGGCTTTTTGGGACCTGTCCAGTCCTGAGGGGGGGGGGACGAAATGTTCCCCCCTAATTATTTTTCTTACCCCTTGAGCTAGGGGGCTGAAACTTATTACACTATACCCTTGGGTCAAGCCCTACCAGAAAATGTAAAAAAAAATCCAAGATGGCCGCTTTGATGACGTCACAGTGACGTCATTTTCAAACACGGCATTTTTTGGTCGATTTTTCGGTCAGATTTTCAGAATTTCTTATTTTTGCAATTTCTCCACAAAAACAGAATGAAAAATTAGCAAATATTAATGTGATATGAAACAAAATATTCTGCCCACTTTTCATCGCGAAAAACCAGAAATTTTGAAGAAATATGACAAAAACATCACTTTCCTGGTACCCCACGTGGCCGCCATCTTGAATTTACCCGTGATCCTCTGCTCGGGGGTTATGCAAATAGGCTCAAAATGACCCCAATAAGATAAACTATAAAGTCACGGAGTTTCAGCTCTCCGTTTTTGCCGTTCCGGAGATAGTGCAGAAAGTTTGGTAGGGGGGCCATAATAGGCCCCCCCCCCCAGGCCAGGTAGGATTTGAAAATAGTAGGAGTCGCCTGTAAAAACCCCCGAATAAAATACTACAGCATTACCAATGTTAAAACTGTTTAAAAAATGTACGTTGCCTAACCTCAGTGTAACGTGACGTGGGTACTGACGTCGTTTCACGTCCTTTGCGGTTAGAGAGTTCGATCTATGGACTGTCACATTGAAAAAGTTGCACCTAGACTGCATGCTTGTAGAGGCCTCAGTTCATTTGTAATGGTACCACTTTTGAGTCAGCCTTAGTACTTGACCACCCTCTACATGGATAGGGTTATCTGATACCCCATCAAATAATGGACCACTCCTATCATGCAGAAGTACTCCTTCATGATTGGACTGGTTTGCAGAGCCATTCTTTGTTTAGTAACTGGACAGGTTATGGGCGGCCATTTATGTCAAAAATTGCCAGCTCGGGTTGTCCAGCTTAACTCTCAACGGACAACGCATCTAACGATATAAAGTGTTGGTTTAAACGCTTATTTCATCTTTTTGCAATCAAGGAACCTAACTCTAAATGCATATTTCATCTCTCTCCAAACGAAGAATCTAACTGTGAACGAAAAGTGGAGATACGGAATTACAAGCCAACTCCAAACGAACTGTATATTTCAGCACGTACAACATATCAGAGAACGAACGACCTCTTTCAGAACGTACTTTATAATCGAGGGGGTGCTCAGCAGACGGGAGACCACTCGAGACCACTCCGCCCCATCATTTTGAGGGGGTGGCTCTCGTTTACATGTTCGATTCAAAGTAAGGAGTCTCACAAGATGAGAATGACAAGTCCCTGTGAACTTTTTTTGTCTGATATCTGAAGTTCAAAACTATTGGTACACTTTAACCCAGGATTTGAGGTCACGACCTGAAATAGCGGAACTCGGAATAGCGGCCGAGTTTCACCTCACACATATTTCTACCATCCAGAATGACCCGAATATTTCCGAAAATAATTTCCGAAGGAACGTTGTTCGTTGTGAAACAGCTCGTTCGCTCTGAGATAAATACTCTTCGTTTAGAAATATGTCACTCTGTGTCAGACTGGCTATTCGTCCAGAACCAGGCTTGTCATTCTGAGTTTGCATTCGAACATCATGCCGTTTATTTTCGGTTTGAGTATGTTGTTCACAGTTAAGGTTTTTTTATTTGCAGGAATATAAAATGCGTTTAAGATTACAGTGTACATTGTAAGATATGCGGTCTTTTCTGAGTTTGGCTTTACGTTTTGTAATTGCTAATTTTGACATAAATGGCTGCCCATAACAGGTCTCTTCTGTTAATTTGGACAGCACAGATGGTTCCCGTAGTTTTGGTTTATATTTCTGTTTTGCCAGGTTAGTATATAATTTGTTTACTTATTTGATAATGTATGTTTGCTGGATTCCTCCATTGTCTTTTCTATATATTCACATATCTAAATTAGGCTACTCTGCTCAGCTGTGGTAATTGAAGGTCATTTTGACCTCTATTCAAAAGTATTTTCCGTCCGCTTCGTCAGTATGTTTTTTGCTTATATTATTTGGATAATATAACTGCTTTGTAAATACCTCTTTTCATAATGTTTTGCCGATTTACATAGGAACGTACTGTGTTGTCCTTTCTTTAAATATATTTCAGTACTATAGCTGCTACGCTCCTGTACTATATTAACTATTACAGACTACCGAAATGAAGCCTCTGTAATTTGTATTATCTATATTTTACCACCGAGTCCTGTGTCGTATTATTATAACCCCTGGGTTTACAATGAAGCCTCCAGTGAGGTCTTGGTGGCCTCCACGGTCGAGTCCAAGTACATATGAGGATAGTCAGTAGCTACAATCCCATGACGTCATCTGTGTACCCTGTGACTCTCCGGCTGTTTATTTATTTTTGTTGAATATCTGAAAAAAAGTTCAACGCAAATTCAACCTAATGTGTGGGTGCCCATGTCAACATCCCCCAACCTTTTGCACTGTCAGCGCTTCAAGACGATGATGTCAGAGCGTACGGATTTAACCTGGAGTGTACGGATTCCACTACAGAGTGTACGGTGTCAAACCTATGGTGTACAGATTTAACCGTTCACAGTGTTTCATGTGAATTGTTTAATTTCTTTTTTGCCATGGACCATTTCTTTGACACTGATGAAACTGAACATATTTCAACTTTGGACAGCACTCAAATTTTAGGCCGAGCAAATCACTGGCATGTTTATAAAGAAGCATTGGCAATTAGAACTAACAAGCCAAGAATAACTGTACAATACACTGGAATTTGTGCCTCGCGGGAAATTTTAATCTTGAGATAATGAACATTGACCCTATGAACTAAATACTAACGCCATGAGCTGTTTCTAATTGTTTTTGTCATGTATTGTATAGTACTGTCTTAGTCTGCACAGTATTCATTGTCCTTAGTGTATGTCTCAATTTGTATCTTGAAAATGGCTTTAAATTAAGTTGAAATATAGATCACTAACCATGATATCATAGCCGCAAAGTGAAATAGACATAATAAAGTGTCAATCAGATATCCCGCTCAGCTTGTCGTGAATGGTCAGGTGACTCGTGACATGTTTCCTGATTGGAGGATTATTATGCGGAGAAGTAGACTCACTACTGTTGGCCAATCGTATCGCTCGACGAACACTATACAATCCAGAGTGGTAGAGGAGAGATGGAGGTTTGAACGTGCTCAGACTGCTCATCATGTCAACGAAACTACCACGCGAAATGCGACCAGCGAATCGCCAGATTTCGTTGATTCGGAAGAGGCACTTTCGGCCGATGAAGATTGCCTGTCCCGACCGACAATGTCCTACAGTCCGTGGTACATCTACGAGCGGACGACTTCCCTCTACTGCCGCTTAGTAAGTCTTCGCCGATGCACGCCTACCACACAAACGGGGAAAATATGGATCCTGTGATATCAACGCCACGGCACACCGAAAACGCATCGGACGAGGTCAACATGGAACCTGTGCTACCAACGCCATTGCACACCGAACACGCAGGTGGGGGCAATATGGGATCTGAGCTATCAACGCCGTTGCACACCGAACACGCTGGTGGGGGCAATATGGGATCTGGGCTATAAACGCCGTTGCACACCGAACACGCAGGTGGAGGCAATATGGGATCTGGGCTATCAACGCCGTTGCACACCGAACACGCAGGTGGGGGCAATATGGGATCTGGGCTATCAACGCCGTTGCACACCGAACACGCAGGTGGGGGCAATATGGGATCTGGGCTATCAACGCCGTTGCACACCGAACATGCAGGTGGGGGCAATATGGGATCTGGGCTATCAACGCCGTTGCACACCGAACACGCAGGTGGGGGCAATATGGGATCTGAGCTATCAACGCCGTTGCACACCGAACACGCAGGTGGGGGCAATATGGGATCTGGGCTATCAACGCCGTTGCACACCGAACACGCAGGTGGGGGCAATATGGGATCTGAGATACAACGCCGTTGCACACCGAACACGCAGGTGGGAGCAATATGGGATCTGGGCTATCAACGCCGTTGCACACCGAACACGCAGGTGGGGGCAATATGGGATCTGGGCCACCGACGTCATTGCGCACCGAACACGCTGGTGGGGGCAATATGGGACCTGAAAGTGGAGTGACCATGGGAACGGTGCGACTAGGTCAGCAGGCGGGAGGAGGTACATATATCGTTTATATTGTTAAATATCCAAGGACTAGTACCAAAGACCACAAACAAGTTAAAAACTCCGGAAGTAACCGATTTATTTGCGACAAATGACGTAGAGCTGTTCACTGAATGTTGGACAAATGAATTTTCGGAGTTTCGGAATTTACCTTTACACCGACAGAGAAACATTAATGCCAAACGAGACTCTGGAGGGATTATTGTGTACATTCGCTCTAATTTAGCTAACAAGGATACACTGGTAAAAACTGACGGAGATGACATAATTTGGATCAAAAATTTGTCTATGCTAACTGGGCTACCGTACGATATATTTTTTGTACCTGTGTTATATTTTACCAGATGGAGCTGCCAGAAATGCTATTACTGATTCAGTGTTTGATCGAATATCGGAAACATTAACGGATCTAACTTCTCATAGTAACGCAGAGGTAATTATTTGTGGTGATTTGAATGCAAGAAATTTTTTTTTTACCAGACTTTGTAGAGGAATTGCAGACTGTACATGTTCCATTACCAGTTGATTATTTGATAGACAATCCCATCCCTAGAGCATCACAAGATATGTCTGTAGCCAATGGCAATGGGTTTTTATTGTTGGAGTTTTGTAAGAAAACTTCAATGCGCATTGTTAACGGTAGATGTGGTACTGATAAGGGCGTTGAACAATTTACCTACGTGAAGCACAATGGCTCCAGTCTTTATTAAAGTCAATGTACGCTTTTGAGGTAGGTGAACCAAATATTCTGTCTGATCACTGTCTCGTTAGTTTTTCCATTAATGGCGAACCACAAATTGTAACTGACAAACAAACAAATGTAACGCATTCGGCATTTATTAGCCGCTCGTTCATATGGCTGAAGGCTTACAAAATGGGTTAAATATTTTACACGATTATTGTCTTAAATGGAAATTGATCGTGAATATACAAAAGTCGAGGGTGATGATATTCAGAAAAGGCGGTAGGTTGCCAAACAGCATTAACTTTTTATATGATAATCAATGTTTAGAAATAGTTAGCAGTTTTTCTTACCTATGCATCGTTTTTACGACCGGCGGCTCTTTTATGAACGCCCAAAATACATTAGCAGGTCGAGCATTAAAGGCGATATTCAGCCTCAATAAACTAGTTTATAAATTTACCGAGATTTCTCCAAGACACTCGTTGGAATTATTTGATAAATTAATATTGCTAATACTGAACTATGGTGCGAAAGTGTGGGGATTCTCTACTGCTATGGCTATAGAACGTATACATTTGCATTACTGTAAAAATGTCTTGGGTGTGCGATTATGTACACAAAACGACTTTATTTATGGGGAGTTAGATCATACAACGTTGTTGACGAGACGGCTGTATAAGATTGTTAAATTTTGGTTGAAAAATTTTTATCGATGGACGATAAAAAGATTGTAAAACAGGTTTATGGTACTATTTGATGATTTGGAATTTCATCCTAACAAAATTTCGTGGGCCAGTCTATTACGTGATCTTTTGGGTCACTTGGGTTTGTATTATGCTTGGCATACCCAGCAAGTGGGAAATGAAACTGCTTTCCTATCATTGGTGAGACAAAGGTTAAATGACCGTTTTGATCAAAAATGGCATGCTCGACTTGTTTCGTCCACTAGAGCAACATTTTATACTCGAATTAGTAGTTTTTGTTTTCAACCATATTTGGACGTTATCGCAGTCAAATCTCATAGAATGACACTGACAAGATTTCAAGCCTCCTCCCATCATCTTCAAATCGAAGTTGGTAGGTGGCACAAGCCAATAAAAACAAAAATTGAGGATCGGAAATGTCCTTTTGTTAGTATGTCCATTTTACACCAACTTAAAGGTAAAATACATTCCAAAGTATTATTGGCAATATCCAAATATCGAAAAAATGGTACAATTAATATTTGTTGACACCTGCACAGTTGTAAAAAACCTGTCTTCCTTCATTTCAAAATCATTTAAATTAGGCTCAGAAATTACTCCTGATTAATTACTGCATATCTGTGTATAGAAAGGCGTTTGCCAACTGTTTACTGCTCCGCCCAAGATGTATATTTTCTGTAATGTGCTCATGAGCCGGATGGCTTAATGCAACAATAAAGATGAACTGCTGAAGTGTATTGAATTTGCAGAACCTTTTATCTGCAGATATTTTGTATACAGTTAGTTTTTTTCCTGTTTTTCTCTCTTTTTTCTAACTGTTTTACAAACATTTCGAACCATTGCTTTTTTGTGTATAACGATTTTTTTTGTGTTGTGCATAAGAACTTTTTTTAGTGTATTAGACTTTGATTTGTTTTTGTGTGTATATTGTGTTTTATTTTTGATAGTCGGATTTGAGTATCAAATTATTCCTGTCCAGTTATTACGGCTACTGGGGGATAGCAGTGTGCGATATATCCCAGTACACTCCTATAACTTGTTTTTTCTCCAATTTGCAGAGGTTGATCCACTCATTCCTTTAAATATAGTACACAGTATACAGTACTAGCTACAAATATGACTTATACACGAGTTACTGTTAGTGGGTTTACAGCACCGGTAATAGAATGCGATGTGAGAAAATATTTTTACCGTGAAGTAGAAGTTGAAGATATTGAAGGAAGGTATCCGGGTAGTTTTAAAATTTTCTACTTTAGAGTTGGCTCAGAGTTTCATTACAATATTAGAAGGGAAGTCTTATAGAGGGGATACATTAGTCATGAAGATAACGGATTATCTAGGTAGTAAACAGACACCGTTTGAACAAATGTTTGAACTATTGGGAACTTTCAACCCGGATCAAATGTCTCAACTGTTAAAGGTTTTACAGGCTCCCTCTCCTGGTAATGTTGACCGAAGTAAACGCTGAGGTATCCCATCAGGTAAGACCGCCCCGTCCCTCTTCCAACTATGTTCGTGTCGATAGTCCCAAACTTCCTTGGTTTTCAGGAGAGACAACAAGGCAGCTATCCCCAATGACGTTATGAACTACAGTGTTTGAATCGGGATAATGAGTATAGTGATTCACCTGTTTTACAAGTTGTCAGGAGATCTCTCGAGGGTATGGCTGCTGACATTCTGCTGAACTTGGGTGAGCAAACTACAGTGATTCTGTATTAGGAAAAGTAGACACCAAAGAGAAACTTTTGGAAGAATTTTACATGGCCAAACAAAACCACCAGAGACTGTGGCTGCATATGGTTGTAGGTTAAAGGACCTACTAATTTTAGCTGTGTTCAATAAAACTGGTGACCGGTATGTTAATGTAGGAAGCCATAAGGCTAGATTGCTAGATCCTGTGCAAAATGTGCAGATTTCACACAATGCCACAAAGCAGTATACAGAACTTGTCAAAAGTGCAAAAATGTCGTACATTAGCCGTGTCTAATTTCGCTTAACACTGGTTTTGGTTTGGTTTGGAGGGCATGTGCGACTGTGAAATTTATTTGGATATAGAATAGTGATAATTATTTTATATAACGAACGTCAAGATACGGCATGCAATCACTGACATTGCGAGAGCTTCTCTCGCAGGGTATCACCTTGCATTTCGTTTTTTCCTCTCATTTTATGCATATTTGGAATTGATGCTAACTGTCGTGCGCTTTGTGTCTCTCTCGTATGACATCGATGCAGAGACAGTCTCACTGATGTATTCGTGACACAGTTTTCTCATGATTTCTGTCACTAAATTGGGCGTATGATGGGGGTAAACGTTCGGTTCACGTTATGATGGCGGGGGCAGGGAGCCGCATAACCCTAACAAAAACAAACATACCAAAAACTTGATTATGGTTATAATGCCGGAACTTTCTGCAGTTTTTCTGAGGAGTTTTGGAAGTGTAGTAGTGTTTTATAAATATGAGCTGTTCCGCAATTGGAACAAGGGTCACTTAAGGATATTGAGTCCATCTGACCCCTGGAGATATCTATATTTTAAAAGCTTACGTATTCAGGATTACCAGAAGCTGATAATGGAAACTGTACATGTGTTATTTAGAATAATTGAAAGGTTTTAATATTTTCAACAAAACAGCTTTTTTAAAATCGACACATCTTAGCAACTATTCATTGGTGTGTTACCTTCTGATTTTATTTCGTTTGTTGAATTTTGTATAGTTGATTTAATCAAAATTTGAGAAAAACAAACAAATGAACAAAGTTGATCGGATTTAACTGGTGTTCACAATTAAACATGTTCAAATCTATGGCATGTATGTAAATTGTTAGAATATTGCACGTATAGAACATGCATACTGAAATTCAAGTGTCTGGCCTGAATATCAATTATTTACCTAAAACTAGTGGGAAAACTGAATGCTGGAAATCGGTCATTGAAGTTTCACACCTGTTTCTAGCATAGAAGTTATATCCAACGTTCAATATTCAGTCGTCATCGGCAAAATAATTCCTTTGTCGATAAGTGAAGTACCTCTTTTCTACGACAGTATCAATTTCGAAGTAGGCGTAGAATGATGGTTTCAATCCGGCAAGAGAAAATCGATCAACGGTTTTCAGTGATGACAACAAGACATCGTGATGTTATTTACTTATAATCCTAATCACTGGCCGGTACTTTATATCTAAACGAATTTCTAAGTCGTCATCCAGAGCACAATGCACCCAAGCCACGTTCCGACTGCGACTGTTCACATGAACCAAATGCTAAAATGCTCACTAATGACTTGCCCATTAACAGTTAATCAGACATCGACATGTTTGCTGATGAAAGGAAATTCTGAGCAAATGACACTGCCCTTCGCAAGCGATATGCAAAGGACTAAGACCACGCAACTAAAGTTCAACAGATGGGGGAAAAAAATACGCGTGAAATATTACAATAATGTGCTCAAAAACGTTAAATCTGATAAACTTTTAGGCATTATCGTCGACCAATATCTTAACTGAAGATCAAGAAAAAAATGTTGCAGGTCAAATAAGTCGAAATATCGCACTTCTACGCTGAACAAGACATTTCTAGTCCATTACTGTTTTAAGTCCACTTTATCGTTCAATACTCGAAAACCCTGCTCCTATATTTGTAGTTAATCCCACCTGTGCATATGCACTGTTAAATCTCTACATCCATGAAGGGCCCTAAGGAAGAAGATTGCTAACCAGGAATTGTATCGCCGACATATTAATGTCAGAAGCCATAAAGCATTCTTAAGCTCTACTACATACAAGGGATATCATTCATGAGAAGATTCTTTGTTTATAGGGATTCTTGAATTTCTCATTAATAATATCTATGTGAAATTTGGCAATACAATATATCATCAGTATATAGGTATTTCAATAGGTAATAATTGTGCACCCCTATTGGCTGACTTACATCTGTTCTCTTATGAATAGGGCTATATACGGACGCTTTCAAATTACAACACATATAAGGGAAGTGGGAAGAGGTGCCGACATACTGACTGCGTCATATGACTTCACAGAATAGTCTTCTGGAAAACCTATTCTAAAGCACATACCAAGAACCTAACGCTTCGAGATATGTGTTGTATCTCAGGTACGCTTTTATTGTACCTGTGCATGTGGCAACTTGAATGATATGACCAACAAAAAAACCCAGATTATTTCAAATTACAAGCGTCTAGTCCTTCTTCCATAATTCAGCCGTCGTCCATTAGAGAATATCCGCGTTCATAATCCAAAGACCTATTCCATATTCCATATAACAGTATTAGCACCAAATTCAAAAAGACAATCATAGTATACATAAACATAGGCTTGTTTCCTGCAAGAGAGAAGCGGTCAACAGTTTTCAATGATGCCGGCAAGACATCATGATGTTCCAAAATATAAAATCCGTATCGCTGATCAGTATTCTTAATCCATAATATTCGTTGTAAAGTCGTCATCTAAAGAATGATGTATCTCAGTCACGCTTCCTTCTACTAGACGATCTTCTTGCTGTGGATAATCGCTATATAAATGACGCAGCGATGATATATATCCACCTTCACTGGATTTGAAGGAAACTACAGATGGCCCTAACGTATGATGGCCGAGAAGGGACATCGCTGTATTGTGTTATGAATCGGCACCGACACACGAAGGCAGGATGCGAAGTCACGATGCGAAGCGCGAAGTCACGATGCGAAATCAAAACAGCGATGCGCGAAGCGCGAAGTCACGATGCGAAGTCACGATGCGAAGCGCGAAGTCACGATGCGAAGTCGCGAAGTCACGATGCGAAATCAAAACAGCGATGCGCGAAGCCACGATGCGAAGTCACGATGCGAAGCGCGAAGTCACGATGCGAAGTCGCGAAGTCACGATGCGAAATCAAAACAGCGATGCGCGAAGCGCGAAGTCACGATGCGAAATCAAAACAGCGAAGCGCGAAGTCACGATGCGAAATCAAAACAGCGAAGCGCGAAGTCACGATGCGAAATCAAAACAGCGAAGCGCGAAGTCACGATGCGAAATCAAAACAGCGAAGCGCGAAGTCACGATGCGAAATCAAAACAGCGAAGCGCGAAGCCAGGATGCGAAATCAAAACAGCGAAGCGCGAAGTCACGATGCGAAATCAAAACAGCGAGGCGCGAAGCGCGAAGTCACGATGCGAAATCAAAACATCAGCATTGCGCATGATCCTATCAAAACGAGGCCGGTTTGTAGCCCTGATTCCTAATATACATTGTAGGGGCAATTGAAGATTATTGCTGGTCGTTGTTATCACAGCAACGGAGGAAGTACAATTATTCTGATGTGTATCTTTTCTTTGCATTACTGATGTTCTATAGAAATTCGCAAATGGTATTTGAATATATTTTCAGATCTGGTGTTTCGGGAATGATTAAAACCAACCCGAATAATTGATAATTTATACTGAAGCGCTCAAAGCTTGCTTAAGACTCTATGTCAGCCTGGTGACTGTTCAAGTTGACATTTTTATTCCAATCTTGCCAAATTTCCAGTTAGCCTGGTGTGTGAATGGGCCATACCATCTAGGAATAATTGAGAATTATTGCTTACCAGATAAATTGGTCTTTATATATAATGTATATAGTGTAATTTTCCATGCTTGGCAAACACGGGCTCTTGCTTTAAAATATGGCCACGTATGAGTATTATAGTAAGCTATATGATAATTTAGTGATTCTAAAAAAAATAGAAATTTTAAAATTGGAAAAAATTAAAAATTTAAAATTAAAAAAGCAAATCAAATTAAAAATAAAAAATATATATCTCTGACACAACAGTGCTACTTAGCCCTGTGTCCTAAACGATCCGGGCCAATTCTAAGATGGAGGTTTGTACAAATTTAGGATTGATGATATAACATGTGAAATCAAGGTTCAATATTTCCATATATCCTTATCATGTGCTAATAAATATATACACACGGAAACAGATAGACTATTAACAAGCAGTAAGATAATTAGCGGTTAATTTGGGGCTATTGTCTAAACTCGTATGTTCGTCACTCCATGCCAAACGTCTACGTACAGGGCAATATCATAATTCGCGAACATTAGGCTGATTAAAAAAGTTTCCTGTTTAGCATCACCGCCCGTCCCGAAATATTCGGCCGCCCCGTATTTTTTATTTCTATTCTTTTTTTCCTCCTCATCTTTGGAATCGACGCTCCGAGACCGAAGTCAAGCGACTCAGAAGTAGATATCTCAATAAATGTACACTAAAATTTATTGAAACTAGACCCAGATACAAGCCAAACGATTTTTCTGTTCAATAAACTAGTTACATCATTCATCCGACGATGCATATAGTTTGGAGTCTGAAGTCGAGATTCGTCAAGGCCGAGGCCGCCAAACATTGTCAATTTATTGCTTCTCTGTTTACATCAACCCTTTGAAATATAAGCATAAATAAAGAGATATTCTTGTATATTCTGTATGGTACAAATCGGCCGTGTTCTAATTCATTTCCAGAATTCCCCGTCAGTATCCACCACAGAAACAGCCAAATCAAATAGTTCGATAAAACAGGCTTTGGGTGTGCATTTAAAACTTGCACAGTTATAAACCAGAATTGAAAATACACAAATTGATATATATTTGTTCAATTATTATTCGAAATTCAAAACCATCTATCACTGAGTGATAATACCGCATGCCCCTACAATGTATATTAGGAATCAGGGCTACAAACCGGCCTCGTTTTGATAGGATCATGCGCAATGCTGATGTTTTGATTTCGCATCGTGACT